>PVKV010029492.1:0-23540 GCA_004027835.1 Alouatta palliata | reverse complement strand
GTGCAATGGCGCGATCTCGGCTCACCGCAACCTCCGCCTCCTGGGTTCAAGCAATTCTCCTGCCTCAGCCTCCCGAGTAGCTGGGACTACAGGCACGTGCCAGCATGCCCAGCTAATTTTTGTATTTTTAGTAGAGACGGGGTTTCACCATGTTGACCAGGATGGTCTCGATCTCTTGACCTCGTGATCCACCCGCCTCAGCCTCCCAAAGTGCTGGGATTACAGGCGTGAGCCACCGCGCCCGGCTCAACTCCTGACCTCAGGTGATCCACCCACCTCGGCCTCCTAAAGTGCTAGGATTACAGGCGTGAGCCACCGTGCCCAGCTATTTATTTATTTTTTGAGACTAACTCTTGCTTTGTCACCCAGGCTGGAATGCAGTGGTGCAATCTCGGCTTACTGCCACCTCCATCTCCTGGTTTTAAGTGATTCTCCTGCCTCAGCTTCCCAAATAGCTATGATTACACATGCACACCACCACACCCAACTAGTTTTTATATTTTTAGTAGAGACAGGGTTTCACTATGTTGGCCAAGCTGATCTTGAACTCCTGAGCTCAGGAGATCTGCCCACTTCAGCCTCCCAAAGTGCTGGAATTATAGGTGTGAGCCACCGTGTGCCTGGCCAATTGTCTATACCATTAGCCAGACTAGCTTTATAGTCATAGTCAAAGAAGGGTCACCTTTATAAACAAGGCATAGCATTCTGAAGTATTTTATATTTTGGATTTGCCTGCATTTGATTTTTTATTTGATTTTCTTCCTTTTAGAGATGACCCTTACTGGTGTTTTTGACTCAGAATGAGATTTTTAAATATTTTCTTAACATGGGGAAGTGAAAATTGGCTAAGAAATCTACAGCATACAGTAAAAGAGACTATATTCTCTACATAATGCATGTTCCGTTGCCCTATACATTGGAGAAAACGTGGACTTTGGAATTTCCTGGCCACTAATGATGGTTAAGCTATTGGCTTGTTTAATGTTTTATCAGTATCTCCCTAAGTTAGTAGATGATTGAATGCCCTACTAAAATTCTATTTGTTTTCTAGAATCCAAAATGATTGAGAAGCATGGAGGATACAAATTCAGTGCTCCAGTTGTGCCAAGTTCATTCAATTTTGGAGGCCCAGCACCAGGGATGAATTGAGTTATCTCTTTCTTTGCAGCTGTGTGATTGTAGTGAAGAGCTTGTGTTCCTCCTAGTAGTGGTTCCAGAACTGGTTCATGTTATCTATTCTAAACTAATGATCAATAGATGGACAGAAAAAGCCAACAACCCCAGGAGATGGGACCTGATCATGCAACCTGGCACTGGAAAAGAAACCAGCAGGATTTTGTGGGTGGGAGGGGATGGGAGGTACCTTAGGGGGCATATTTTCTTTATTTTTTGAAGAAAGTAAGATCCTGACTCTGAAGCTTCAAAGTGACACTGTGGAAATCTGAAACAAGAGGGGATGTCATGAAGGCAGCTTTTCTTTTTCTGAGGAAAAAATAGGCATGGGCTACAGGACTATTTAAAATGTCTCATTTACAGTATAAAGCTCAAAGGTTGATGTAATTTTTACACCTATGAGTATTTGTCCAATTTCTGTCTCTTCCTCACCATTGGGTATCTATTCTTTATATGTAAATAAGATAAGGTAATCTGATAGCCTTATTCATTTCTTCATTTTTCATTCATCATTGTTCCTATGTAGATTATTGGACATTTATTGTAGCACTACATAACTGATTATAAAAATCTGTAAATGAATTAGCACTTTCATATTGAAACAAGCCTGCTAGCCTATGTATAAAATAGCAAAATGTTTGCTGTTTATAAAAAGATGTAATGGGGTGGGGGGCAAGGGTAATTTCAAGTTATTAATTTAAAAATGAACTAGCAATTTTGTACCTGGTGACTTTGTGGTGCACTCACCTCTGATAGTGACTTGAATTCGATATGTAAAAAGGGGTTAGTGGTATTTCATTGCTGCTAAAAATGACAACTTCCTCTGTGTCCTGTTTTTCTTAAAGCTGTCAGTGGGTATTTGAATACCAGACCTTACTGTAAAAAATAAGAAAGGTGGTATCTAGAGCATGTAAATTGGATATAAAATTCTACTCTTAAAGAGTTGATCTAAGAGTATGGCTAAACATCTATATATGCAGTCTATTAAAAGAGCTTAATTCGGCTATTATGTCTTGATTTGATTGCAGTTTTTTCCTAATTATAACAATTTTTTCCTCACTGGCCTATTTTTAATACTGTACCTAGAAAGAGTACAGAATGCACACTTAAAAAAAATTGATATTTAACACTTACCCACTCCCCCTTCCCCATCTCTTCTACCCCTCTTGTTGATTGTGGTATCAGATCTTAACTAGGTAGGCTGAAGGCACATGGTTCCCTCCAGAAACCACTATTGATACCACTGGAAAAACAAGCCAGCAAAAAGACAGTGTAGAGAGGTTGGCTTGCTTCCCTCTCTTCCTAACTGCATGTTGAAAAATAAGCCTTTATTGATCTTAAACATTTGTCAGATGAGTCATACATTGGGTCATTTTTTTATATATATGTATACACAAAATGTTTCAAATTGAAAAGCAACATCTTAATGGATCCAAAACTATTACAAGCTGTTGTCTAAAACAGATGAGAAAATTTATAACTGTAAAAACAAATGCACATACTGATACTTAAAATGCATAATTAAGAAAACCCATTGGTGTTATGTTTTTCTTGTATACCAATAATTAAGCCACTACTGTTGGCACTGTTTGGTTTTCTGTTTTAACACTGAAGGAGTGAAAGTACTTCCTATATTTATGAATTTACTACTAAAATCTTGGCAAAAAAAAAAATTATCTAAAATGTGTGGGTGAAAACTGTTAATCAAGTGTGTTTCTACTCCCCCCCACTCCACCCCCTGAAAGTTGGACACCAACTGTATACCCTAGGTTGCTTAAGGGGATTTCACTATTATATAAAGTCAATAAAAATGAAGTAGTTGTATATATGCAACATTGTGTACAGAGGGGACATAATGAATATTAAAGAAACATTCTCGTCTTCCTTTGCCTTTTGTCCCCTAATACCTAGTCTACTTTTTAAATTTTCGGACTTCACTGCTTTTTGAATTCATAATTCTAATTTTCACATTATTGTTAATGGAAAATCATATCTAATAAAGGTTTTAGTTATTCCCATGCATAGTATGAAAATTTTTGTTTGCTAAGGTTTTGTTTCAAGAAAATACATTGCAATGTCTTTGAGAACATTTTTTATTGTCTCCTGTGTCATATAATCCAAACTAATCTCCATTTACATACCTTAACTTGAAATTAGACCTTATACTTAAACTATTTAAATAGTGTTCAAATGATAGTTTCTAATGCATCAAATATGTACCTTAGCTTGCATGATTTCCTTAACATTATAGTTTGCTATAGATCATGAATCTTAACATATCAGTTTCTAGATGAAATTGCAGGATTTTTGGAAAACTTTTTGAATGTATTTACAATTTTCTCTTGTAATTAGCTGCATAGGGACTTTTTTGTTTCGAGATGGAGTTTCACTGTTTTTGCCCAGGCTCACCGAAACCTCCAGCTCCCAGGTTCAAGCGATTCTCTTGCCTCAGCCTCCTAAGTAGCTGGGATTACAGGCATGTGCCACTACAACTGGCTAATTTTTTTTAGTAGAGGTGGGGTTTCTCCATGCTCGTCAGGCTGATCTCAAACCCCGACCTCAGGTTATCCACCCGCCTTGACCTCCCAAAGTGCTGGGATTACAGGCATGAGCCACCATACCCGGCCTGTTTTCCCACAGCTTTTCCCACAGTTTTATTACCCTATAATTTTTTTAAATTTATAGTAGTTCTGATTTTGTGTGGATTTCAGTATTTTCTTTGTATTAAGATAGTGACTGCTATACTCAACTCTGGAAGAGCCTAGAATATAGAGGGTGAGTAGCAAAACCACAGCCTTTGGGCCATATGCTGTTGTTCAGTCCCAGATTTAGCCCCTGAAGCAAGCATAAAGAAAAGTGAATTAAAAATTACATTAACATGGAAAGTTAAAGGAAAAAATGAATTACATTAATATAACTAAACCATGTCTTTGGCAAAGATCTAACACAATGTCTTAAGTGTAATAGGTAGTCTCTGTAAAATAAGTGACCAATTTAAAACATCAGTTATAAAACTGTCAGTTCTTTGTAATTTAAATTTTGATAAAGATTTTTTGTGACCATTTATCAGTGCCTACTGAATTCCAGCTTTATCCTTAGTGAGTTGGCCATTCTTGTAATAGCCACTTCACACTTTGGCTCATGGTAAACAAAAGTTACATGGAAAGTGCTCTTGGAGATGGTATGATCATGTCTTTATTGGGGAAGTTATCTAAATCAGAGCTCCAAGTTAGAGAAGCCTAGGAGAATAGATTCTTTAACATAAACATTTTAAGTTGACCTGGCAATCCAAAAACTAGCATTAGCAGAAGCAGTATGCTTCTCCAAAGTTCTAGACCCAGGCTGTAACTGAGCTAACTAAAGTGATCCAGTACTGCTCTAGGACTTCATCCTTTGTATGTAGTACTACCACTTAATGAATTTTTATGTAGTATTACAACTGAATAAAACAGAAGAAACAAATTTGTAGTATTATGACTGAATAAAACAAGCAATGAGGGCAGATACAACCCTTTCCTTTAGGGACCAATACAGCAAGCTGTACTCATTGTTGCCTCTTAAAGGGTCAAAATATATTCTTATGACCATGCCTATCAAAAGAAGCTGGACAATGTGGTTCTGAAAAGGGGGAGCTTGGCAAAATCTTTGATTTTAGCACCTAGGAGGCATAAACATCTTAAGTATTTGCATGTGTGTGTCAGAGAGAGCGAGGTAGTTGTCCTCGCTCCAAGTTTTTGTTTTTTTATTTTTTTATTTTTTATCTCATAAGAGTTACTATCGCTCCAGGTTTTTTTAAAGCACAGGTAAGAATTCACCTTTATGTATTTAGAGATTCTGGGCCAGGCACCATGGCTCATGCCTGTAATACCAGCACTTTGGGAGGGGAGGCCAAGACGGTTGGATTGCCTGAGGCCAGCAGTTAGAGAACAGTCTGGCCAACACGGTCAGACCCCATCTGTACTAAAAAGAAAAAAATTACCTGGCCTGGTGATGCGCACCTGTAATCCCAGCTACTTGGGAGGCTGAGGCAGGAGAAGTGTTTGAAACCTGGGAGGCAGAGGTTGCAGTGAGCCCTTGTGCCACTGCACTCCAGCCTGGGTGACAGAGTGAGACTCGGTCTCAGAAATAAAAAAAAAAAAAAATAGATTTTGCTTTCATGTATAAATTGGGATTTGTCAATTACATGCAGTATTTGAGCCCTATAATTAAAAGCTAACTACCAGAGCCTTTAAAGGTTTCTTTTTTAATCTTTTTTTTTTGGGGGGGTGGAGTCTTGCTCTGTCTCCCAGGCTGGAGTACAGTGGCACAATCTCAGCTCACTGCAACCTCCCCCTCCTAGGTTCAAGTGATTCTCCTGCCTCAGCCTCTCTAGTAGCTGGGATTACAAGTGCCTGCCACTGTGCCCAGGTAATTTTTGTATTTTTTGGTAGTAACAGCGTTTCGCCATGTTGGCCAGGCTGGTCTTGACCTCCTGACCTCAAGGCGATCCACCAGCCTTGGCTTTCCAAAATGCTGGGATTACGGGCATGAGCCACCATGCCCAGCCTGAATCTTTTTTTTAACAAACCCAAAAAAGTAGAAAAAGGAACTTCCTTAATCTGTTAAAAGGCTATAAACAGGCCGGGCGTAGTGGCTCACGCCTGTAATCCAAGCACTTTGGAGGCCAAGGCGGGCATATCACCTGAGGTTGGGAGATCAAGATCAGCCTAGCCAACACAGTGAAACCCCGTCTTCATTTAAAAAAAAAAAAAAAAAAGGCTATAAACAAAACCATAAAGCTAATAGCCTTGATAGTAAAAGACAAAATGTTCCCCCAAAGATCAAACAAGGATGCTCCCTTCTGCCACTTCTAATCAACATTGTACAGGAAGTTCTAGCCAGGGAAACTAGGAAGGAAACAGGAAGAAGAAATAAAAGGCATGCAGATTGGAAAGGAAATTACATTCACCAATAACATGACCTTACATCTAGAAAGCCGTAAGAGATATACACACACAGGCCAGGCCAGGTGGCTCACACTCGTAATCCCAGCACTTTGGGAGGTTGAAGTTGGGGGATCACGAGGTCAGGAGATTGAGACCATCCTGGCTAACACAGTGAAACCCGTCTCTATTAAAAATACAAAAAAATTAGTAGGGTGTGGTGGCATACACCTGTAGTCCTAACTACTCGGGAGGCTGAGGCAGGAGAATCGATTGAACCTGGGAGGTGGAGGTTGAGTGAGCTGAGATCACGCCACTGCATTCCAGCCTGGCTCCCGGCAGCAACACAGCGAAACTCTGTCTCAAAAAAAAAAAAAAAAATTGCTGGGCTTGGTGGTGGGCACCTGTAACTCCAGGAACTGAGGCAGAGGCAGAGGTTGCAGTGACTCGAGATCAAGCCACTGCACTACAGCCTGGGCATCAAAGCGAGACTCCATCTCAAAAAAAAAAAAAAAAAAAAATGCACATACCAGTAACTTGAAGGTTGCAGGACACAAGATCAATATATAAAAAGTAGTGGTACTGGTCGGGCACGATGGCTCATGCATGTAATTCCAACACTTTTGGAGGCCGAGGCGGGTGGATTACCTGAGGTCAGGAGCTTGAGACAAGCCTGGGCAACATGGTAAAATTCTATCTCTACTAAAAATGGAAAAATTAGCCAGGTGTGGTGGTAGGCACCTATAATCCCAGCTACTTGGGAAGCTGAGGCAAGAGAATCACTTGAACCTGGCAGGAGTTGCAGTGAGCCAAAATTGCATTTCACTCCAGCCTAGGCGAAAGAGCAAAACTCCATTTCCAAAAAAAAAAAAAAATTGGTGGTACTTCTATATAGTAGAAATAAATGAACTGAAAATGAAATTGCCGGGTGCGGTGGCTCACACCTATAATCTCAGCACTTTGGGAGGCCAAGGTGGGCGGATCATGAGGTCAGGAGTTTGAGACCAGCCTGACCAACATGGTGAAACCCCATCTCTACTAAAAATACAAAAATTAGCTGGGTGTAGTGGTGCACACCTGTAATCCCAGCTACTCAGGAGGCTGAGGCAGGAGAATCACTTGAAACTGGGAGGCGGAGGTTGCAGTGAGCCCAGACTGTGCCACTGCATTCCAGCCTGGGTGACAGAGCAAGACTCTGTCTCAATAAAAAAAAAAAAAAAAATCTTCAACAAATGGCTCTGAGACAGGTGGATATCTACATCCAAAAGGATGAAGGTGGTCTCTTACCTCACATCATACATAAAATTAACTAAAACAGATTAAAGGTTTAAATGTAAGACCTCAAACTATCAGATTAGGAAAAAATAGGAATAGGGCTGAGCACGGTGGCTCACGCCTGTAATCCTAGCACTTAAGAAAGTGGGCAGATCCCTTCAGCATGGAGTTTGTGGCCAGCCTGGGCAACATGCAGAAACCCTGTCTCTACAGAAAAATACAAAAATTAGCCAGGCATGGTGGCCCATAGCTGTAATCCCAGCTACTCAGGAGGCTGAGGTGGGAAGATTACCTGAGCCCAGGGAGGTTGAGGCTGCAGTGAATTGTGATCATACCACTGCACTCCAGCCTGGGTGAGAGTGAGATGCTTGTCTCAAAACAAACAGGCATATATCTTCATGACTTTGAATGAGAGACTGGGTTCTTAATACAACATCAAAATATAAGCAATGAAAGAAAAAATCAAATTGGACTTCATGAAAGTTAAACATTTTGTGCTTCAAAGGACACTTGTTTTTGTTTTTGTTTTTGAGATGGACTTTCACTCTGCCTCTCAGGTTAAAATACAAAATACAGTGGCGCAATCTCACCTCACTGTGGCTGCAGCCTCTGCTTCCTCGGTTCAAGCAATTCTCCTGCCTCCGCCGCCCGAGTAGCTGGAACTACAGGTGCTTGCCACCACGTCCAGGTAATTTTTTTTTTTTTTTTTTTTTTTTTGAGACAGAGTTTCACCATGTCACCTAGGCTAGAGTGCAATGGCGTCATCTCAGCTCACTGCAACCTCCGCCTCCCAAGTTCAAGTGATTCTCCTGCCTCAGCCTCATGAACAACTGGGACTACAGGTGCCCACTACCATGCTTGGCTAATTTTTATATTTTAAGTAGAGATGGGGTTTTGCCATGTTGACCAGACTGGTCTCAAACTCCTGACTTCAGGTGAATCCACCCACTTCAGCCTCCTGAAGTGTTGAGATTACAAGAGTGAGCCACGCCTGGCCAATTTTTTTGTATTTTAAATAGAGACAGGGTTAAAACATGTTGACCTGGACAGTCTCAAACTCTTGACCTCAGGTAATACATCCACCTTGGCCTCCCAAAGTGCTGGGATTACAGTGTGAGCCACTGCGCCCAAGACACTTTGAATAAAGCAAAGACTGGCTAGGCGTAGTGAATCACGCCTGTAATCCCAGCACTTTGGGAGGCCAAGGCGGGCAGATCACAAGGTCAGGAGATTGAGACCATCCGGCCAACATGGTGAAACCCCATCTCTACTAAAAATACAAAAATTAGCAGGGAGTGGTGGGGCATGCTTGTAGTCCCAGCTACTTGGCAGACGAAGGCAGGAGAATTGCTTGAACCGCGGCTGTAATCCCAGCAACTCAGGAGGTCGAAGCAGGAGAATAGTTTAAACCTGGAGGCGGAGGTTGCAGTGAGCAGAGATTGCCCCACTCCCAAATACTTTGGGAGAATGCTTTCTGATGTAAATTATTTGCTGTTAAAAAACGGGATTAGAGGTGGGCACGGTGTTTAGTAATCCCAGGACTTTGGGAAGCCGAGGGGGATGTATCACCTGAGGTTGGGAGTTTGAGATCACTCTGACCAACATGTAGCAACCTCATCTCTACTAAAAATACAAAATTAACCAGGCCTGGTGGCACATGCCTATAATCCCAGCTACTGGGGAGGCTCTGAAGCAGACTTTGGAAGGCTGAGGCAGGTGGACCAGCTTGACCAACATGATGAAACCCCCTCTCTACTAAAAATACAAATATTAGCCGGGCGTGGTGGCCCGTGGCTGTAATCCCAGCTACTTGGGAGGGTGAGACAGGAGAACCGCTTGAATAGGGGCGAAGGAGGTGGCAGTGAGCCTAGATCAGGCCACTGCACTCCAGCGTGGGCAACAAAGAGCAAAACTCCATCTCAAAAAAAAATAAAATAAAATAAAAATAAAAACAACAACAACAAAAAAAACGCCGGGCAGCGGTGGCTCACGCCTGTAATCGCAGCACTTTGGGGGGCTGAGGCAGGCGGATCACCTGAGGTCAGGAGTTCGAGACCAGCCTGATCAATATGGAGAAACCCCGTCTCTACTAAAAATACAAAATTAGCCGGGCGTGATGGCGCATGCTTGTAATCCCAGCTACTCAGGAGGCTGAGGCAGGAGAATCGCTTAAACCCGGGAGGCGGAGGTTGCGATGAGCCCTGATCGGCCACTGCATTCCAGACTGGACAACAAAAGCGAAACTCCGTCTCAAAAAACAAATAAACAACAATACTGCCGGGCGCGGTGGCTCAAGCCTGTAATCCCAGCACTTTGGGAGGCCGAGGCGGGTGGATCACAAGGTCAAGAGATCGAGACTATCCTGGTCAACATGGTGAAATCCCGTCTCTACTAAAAATACAAAAATTAGCTGGGCATGGTGGCTCGTGCCTGTAGTCCCAGCTACTCGGGAGGCTGAGGCAGAATTGCTTGAACCCAGGAGGCGGAGGTTGCGGTGAGCCGAGATCGCGCCATTGCACTCCAGCCTGGGTAACAAGAGCGAAACTCCGTCTCAAAAAAAAAAAAAAAAAAAAAAAACAATACTAATAAAAGTAATTAATCCATTCTTTATGTGTGACATTTTTAAGGGCTTAAAAAGTAATCTGGACTGATTTAAACTTTTTCTTCATTAACATGTGTTCAAACAAAGCTTAAAGCCCTATTTTCTTTCGAATGGCGTCTAGGCACCTGTTACTCAACTATCCGTTGGTTAGGGTCTGTACCTCAAAGTAGATTTAACTGTAAATCAAAACATTTAGTATCCACACTTAGAGGGCTATCTCTAACATCTTTTTTATTTATCCCCGTCCATTTGATAACTGTATGAAATGCAAGACATTAAGTTGAACATCACATCCAGCTCTCTCCTCGTTTTTCTAAGCAGGATCCAAATCTGTCATAATGGAGTAGCCCCTCATTCTCTTGGCAACTCATTTCTATCCCTGGCCTGGCCGACTTAAGATGTGAGTCTAATACACCCTACGTCATCGTTACTCGGCCCGGTGGCCAAAGCAAATTTGTACTGAGAACTTTCGGAACTGAGTAGTATATCCAAAGGTTTAGAAAGGGCTTGGCTTGAGGGCTGCAAGGATTACCACAACGGCCACAACTAATTTGTACCCATTCTTACTATAGGGAACCAGACCGAATGCTTTTCCCACCCTTTTGACCTTCCTTTAGTTCGCGACACAAGAACATACAAAAGACCATAGCAACACCATTTCTGGCGGCTTCAAATTTTGAACCGAAACTACGTCA
The DNA here is from genome assembly GCA_004027835.1 of Alouatta palliata. Taxonomy (NCBI): domain Eukaryota; kingdom Metazoa; phylum Chordata; class Mammalia; order Primates; family Atelidae; genus Alouatta; species Alouatta palliata. The sequence continues at coordinate 12,873 of PVKV010029492.1, read as the reverse complement.
AAGCACAAAAGCATCCGTGGTGTCTCCCATCGGAATCCAAGACCCCCGGCCGGATGCCAAGCCGCTGGAGTTTCAGCAGGAGAGGAAGGCTCACCCTCCCACCGCATGGCGACGCCCCAGCGACTGGAGAAGCTCAGGCAAGCTTGGAAGCCAATCACCAGCATACAGCAGCTCTCGGGAATGCAGAGCCCTAGCCCAAGACCAAGGGCCTCGGCCGGCACTCAGAGCCTCCAGGGAAAGGTCAAGTCTCTCATCCTGTCCTATTCCTCTCTTCGACTTCCCTCCCAAAGGGCTGCTATTCAGCATTCAGCAATCGCTACGCAAAGCCCCTCTGGTCTGCAAAACGCACTCCAGCAAGCCCACTAGGAGAATTCAAGGCCGCCTCCTCTCCCCTCTGGGGAAGATGGCGCCTGTCACCCCGTCTCCCTCCCGGGTAATCACAAGGACCAGCCTCCCTCCCTCGCTACAAAATGGCGCCTCCCGCTGAGGCCCCAGAATCGGTATAACTCATTTGTCAGTGAGGCGGTGTCGGTCTGGGATGAGCAGTTTTGTCAACCAGTCAAACACAGGAGCTTTGATTCTGCCCTTCGCGCGAGCCACTCAGGGGCGGGCTGTAAAGCCAGGCTTGGCTGACGTCAGATGAGGGGGCCCCGCTAGGGCGGTTTTCTTTCACGTTGACGAAACTTGGGCCAATGGAAAGCCGGAAACCTCCCTTGAGTGATGTAATTACAGCCCAATGGAAGCTGGGGGCGGGCCTCAGACGGACTATGCGGGTTGCGGGGCCTGGGGGCCGGACGGCTGTTTCCTGTCCTGGTGCATGGTGGTCGGACGAAGGAATTGTTGGAAAATTTTCTCGGAGGTTCGTATATAAATGTGTTTTTACCCAGTGTGCATTATTCTCCGCCAGGCCGCCGCCCTTAGCGCGGCGGCGCGGGCCCGCTTGGGCCCGGGCTCTGGCTCCCACTGCTTAGCGTTCGCTACAGGCCTTGCCGATTTTACGGGCCGGCCGTGGTAGCGGCGCCTGGGCAGAAGCGGAGTTTATTAATAACCCACGGCCGCCACTCTGGGCGGCGGAGCTTTTCTCGCTGAGGACTCGAACCTCCCCCCCGACCAACTTGTCTCTGAGCGATGCGCCCCGCCTGTTTTCCTCTGGGGACCGCCAAGGGGAGGGAGTGAAAGAGGGGAGGGTGGAGCCCTCGGGAGCCTGGCCGCGTTTCTCGGCCTGATCTCCGCGCGAAGGGAGTCCCCAGGCGCCGCCGAGGCAGAGTTCCGCCGCCTGGGACGCCGGGCCCACGGGCCACACCAGGCCGCAGCGGGGGCGCCGGCGGCTGGGCTGGCCCAGGCCTTCATGGGACCCCCGCCTGCGGATCCCACCTAGTGCTTCCCTTCCACCCGTATCGTGGGCAGATTTGTTCTTTCTTTCATTAAAAAAAAGTTAGGCCTAACATCGAATATTAGAAATTTACAATTTATCACCCTCCCTTTTCTCCAGTTTTAGCCAAAAGAGTAAACAAATCCTTTTAAGTCACTTTGAAACATTGTGGAACGTGAACCAGTTTTTATTCCTTCCCCTTTTCCTTTTTAACATTTGTTTTTTCCATATCATAACGAAGTTACAAAGAAGAAAGAATACCATTGCCAGCCCATTATTTGTTTAAAATCAGCTCCAGCCGTTACTTTGCAAGTGTCTAAATCAGCTGGTGTAATCAAGTGGGGATGTGGGGAGAAATTGTAGGTTCGAGGTTGTGGTCAGTTTTGTCCTGAATCTTACTAGAGGATGCTTGTGTTTTGCTGTAGTTGGCTAAAACGGTATTTAGTATTTTTTCTTGCTGAGTATGTAGAGCCAAGTTTACATTTAATATGAAAATATGTGATAAGGAGATCATCCAAAAGCACCCATAAGATGCATAGCTAATTTTGACTGGCATATTTTGACTGTTTGGAAATCCTTTTTTTTTTCTTAATTAGCAGTGTCCACTATTTGGAAATTCTATGATCAGTTAGCCGGCTACAGATACTTGAATGCCTTCTTTTTCCTTTGCGGATACCGCCGTTTTTTATTTTTATTTTTATTTTTTTTGAGACAGAGTCTCGCTCAGTCGCCAGGCGCCAGACTGGAGTACAGTGGCGCGATCTCGGCTCACTGCAACCTCCGCCTCCTGGGTTCAAGCAATTCTCCTGCGTCAGCCTCCTGAGTAGCTGGGATTACAGGCGCACGCCACCACGCCCAGCTAATTTTTGTATTTTTAGTAGAGACGGGGTTTCACCATGTTGGCCAGGATGGTCTCGATCTCCTGACCTTGTGATCCGCCCGCCTCGGCCTCCCAAAGTGCTGGGATTACAGGCGTGAATAGCTTTATTGATGTAATTCATATAGCTTCCAGTTCACCCATGTAAAATGTGTAATTTGTTTTGAGCAACCTAGGGAGACGGCCCTCCCCAGTTTCTACAAAAAAAAAAAAATTTTTTTTTAAGTCAAATCACCATGTGCCTGTAGTTCCAGGTACTTGGATGCAGAGGTGAGAGGATCACTTGAGCCCAGGAGTTCCAGGCTACAGTGAGCCATGATTGTAGTACAGCACTCCGGTCTGGGTGACAGAGACCTGTGTAAAAAAAGAAAAAAAAAGTGTATAATTAGTTGAACTTTAGGCCGGATGTGGTGGCTCACTCCTGTAACCCTAGCACTTTGGGAGGCTGAGGTGGGTGGATCACATGAAGTCGGGAGTTTGAGACCAGCCTGGCCAACATGGTGAAGTCTGGTCTCTACTAAAAATACAAAAATTAGCCGGGTGTGGTGGTGTACGTCTGCAACCCCAGCTACTCGGGAAGCTGAGGCAGGAGAATCGCTTGAACCACGGAGGTGGAGGTTGCAGAGAGCCAAGATTGTGCCATTGCACTCCAGTCTGTGTAGCAAAAGTGAAACTCGGTCTCAAAAAAAAGAAAAGAAAAATTGAATTTTAATATCTTCAGAGTTGTGCAGCCATCACTACAATCAATTTTACAATTTACTCATCACCTCAGAAATAAACTATTTCCGTTAGCAGTTACTCCCCATTTCCTCTCAGTTCTCCCGTCCACCCCGGTACTACTAGTTTGCACATTTGTCTATTCTGGACATTTCACAAAAATGGAATCATATAGTACGTAGCCTTTTCCAGGGTCACTTTGTTGTAACATATATCAGTACTTTATTGCCATATAATTAATTGTATGAACGTAGCGCATTTTATTTATCCATTCATCTGTTGATGGACATTTGGGTTGTTTCTACCCTTTGCCTACTATGCGTAATGCTGTGAACATTTTTTTTTTAAGGCTGTAGAGGCATGTTTATTCTTGATAGATTTACGTAATAAATTCTTACGACATTTGATTCCAAAATGTATGTATGAATTGGCTTGACATAATAATTTAAATATAAACATAAGGGCAGTTTAAACACTGGCATTAATTTACATGAGTCAATTCAAGGTCAGTGACTGGAGAACTTTATTAAGAGAAACCTAAGGTCAAAAAACTCTTCAGGAAGCAGCCCTGTAACAATGTACATTTGAAGATGGTTGGGGGGGGCTAAAAATCCACTATGAATACCGTTAAGCAAAGGATGTACAACATCCATCAACATCTGTTTCAAAAACAGCCTGTTTCTAAAATGATACATCTCTTTACAAAGTAAACATTACAGTTTTAATAACAATAGAGACACCATCGGGATGAGCTCCAGATCCGCTGCTGACTTCGGTGAAGCACCTATGGGCCATGGCTTAAGGCATCCATCTTAATCCTGGGGCTTTCAGAACATCTTTTTTGCTTTAATCGGTTGTACCTCTCCATTTTCATTAGCATGGTCTCTCTTTCTGGCAAACTGTTTGTTGTTTTCTTCTTCTCTAATCCTGTGCTGGGATCTGGCAAACTTTTCCCCATTGTCCCCACCAAGGTCTCATATCTTCTTCATCTGAAGCCATCTCTTCATCTGACACATCGAGCTCCACTGTTCATCTTCAACTTCTACCGCTTTATGCTTAGCATTCATCTGAAGCATTAATTTTCTTTCTCTGCTCTAACACATGCAAGTACTGGTGCTCTTCACTAATAATTTTCTTTTCTTCCTCTTCTAGTTGTTTCTTGGTTTCTGAGTCCAGTCCCCTTTGCATAAACTTCATCGGCAGTGATTCTTGGACAACTTTGTCTTGTGCTCCGCCGTCATGGTGGCCCCTGCCCCTGCTGGGAACATTTGTACACAAGTTTTTGTGTGGACACAGGTTTTCATTTCTCTTGGGAGTAGAATACCTAGGAATAGAATTGCTGGGTCATATGGTAACTATGTTCAACCTTTTGAGGTACTCTAAAACTTCTTCACTGTGGCTGCACCATCTTTACATTCCTACCAGCAGTGTGTAAAGGGTTTCAGTTTCTCCACATTCTTCTCTCTTTTTTTTTTTTTTGAAGGAAAATTTACAGTTTTAATTATTTTTATGTACAGGAAACAGTGTAGATTTAACCCATATTCGTGGCAAGTTCTTTAGCCTTTGCCTTTTCAAGCTTGGCGATGCGAGCCACAGACTTGGGACCCAGGACATTGCCTCCCCAGTGACAGCGGATCTCATCATATCTGTCGTTGTAATTGGTGCGGATAGCTTCCACCAGCTTAGCCAAAGTACCTTTGTCTTCCGAGTTAACCTGTGTGAAGGCGACAGTGATGCAGGTCTTCCTGTGGACTAGACGTCCCAGTCTTGCCTTCCCCTTGATAATACAGTAGGGGACTCCCATTTTACGACACAGGGCAGGCAAGAAGACAACCAGCTCAATGGGATCCACATCATGTGCAATCACCACCAGCTGAGCTTTCTTGTTCTCCACCAAGGTGGTGACGGTGTTAACTCCTGCTCGAAAGACAGGTGGTCTCTTAGTGAGGACGTCCCCTTTGCCAGCTGCTTTCTTCTCGGCCCAGGCCAACAGCCTCTGCTTCTTCTCTTGCTTTGTCTCTGGCCTGTACTTGTGGGCCAGCTTAAGCAGCTGAGTAGCTGTTTGGCGGTCCAGGGCCTGGGTAAACTGGTTAATCACAGGGAGCACTTTCAGCCGCTTATAGAGGATGGCTGTGTGCCTGCTGCAACCTGATATAGCGGGGCCATTTCACAAAGTGGGTGAGGTCTCTTTTGGACTGGATGTCCTGTCCAATGCCAAAATTTTTAGGCCTTTTCTCAAATAGGGGATTCACCACTTTCTTGGCCTCCTGCTTCTTCACGACAGCAGAGGCCGGAGCCACCTTCTTCCCCTTGGCCTTCTTTCCTTTCGGCATCTTGGGCAGCAGGAAGGGAGAGCAGTTTCTCCACATTCTTGCCAACACTTGTTATCATCAGACTTTTTGATTATAGTTTTCCTAGTGTTGATAAAATGGTGTCTCTTGTAGGTTTGATTTTCATTTCCCTGGTGGTTAATAATGTTGAGCATTTTTTCTGTGCCTAGTGATCATTTATAATCTTTGGAGAAATGTCTATTTGGATCCTTTACCCATTTTAAAGTTGGATTATTTGTCTTGTTATGATTGGGTTGTGAGAGTACTTTATATGCTCTAGATAGAAGTCCGTTACCAGATACATGGTTTGCAAAATGTCCATAGTCCTTTGCTGTGTGTTGGATTGTTGCTGTGAAGTAAGGGTTCATTGTGTTCTTTTTTTTTTTGAAATGGAGTTTCGCTCGTTACCCAGGCTGGAGTGCAATGGTGCGATCTCAGCTCACCGCAACCTCCGCCTCCTGGGTTCAAGCAATTCTCCTGCTTCAGCCTCCCAAGTAGCTGGGACTACAGGCACGTGCCACCACGCCCAGCTAATTTTTGTATTTTTAGTAGAGACGGGATTTCACCATGTTGACCAGGATAGTCTCGATCTCCTGTCCTGAGGTGATCCACCTCCCTTGACCTCCCAAAGTGCTGGGATTACATGTGTGAGCCACCTCACCCTGACAACTTGTTTATTCTTTTACTGATGGATTCTTTCCAGTTGCACCTATTAACATCTGTGAATGTTGTTGTATAAATCTTTTTATGGAAGTATATTTTTATTTCTTTTGGGTAGATAGCAAGAGGAGTAGCCATTAAATTTTATGTAAAAGTGGCAGTTTCAGTAGAGTTAAGGACAGAAACCAGATGGTAGTGGGAAATCATGAAGTATTCTTAGCAACAACTTTTAAAGAAATCTATCTGTGATAAGGAAGAAAGAGACTAGTAGCTGAGTGAGAGGTGAGATTTTGCTTTTTTTTTGGCTCCTTGTGTTGCCAGGCTGTAGTGCAATAGCATGATTTCGGCTCACTGCAACCTCCGCCTCCCAGGTTCAAGTGATTCTCCTGCCTCAGCCTGCCGAGTAGCTGGGATTACAGGTGCCTACCACCACACCTGGCTGATTTTTGTATTTTTAGTAGAGAAGGGTTTTCACCATGTTGGCCAGGCTTGTCTTGAACTGCTGACCTCAGATAATTCCCCCATATTGGCCTGCCAAAGTACTAGGATTACAGGTGTGAGCCGCTGCACCCTGCTGAAATTTTGCTTTTTTAACTTTACTTTTGTGTTTTGTTTTTTATTTTTAGTTAGAGTTTGGCTCTTATTGCCCAGGCTGAAGTACAATGGCGTGATCTCGGCTCAGTGCAACCTCTGCCTCCGAGATTCAAGCGACTCCTGCCTCAAGCCTCCCGAGTAGCTGTGATTACAGGCATATACCACCACACCCTGCTAATTTTGTTAGAGATGGGATTTCTCCATGTTCGTCAGGCTGGTCTCGAACTCCCAACCTCAGATGAGCTGCTCACCTCGGCCTCCCAAAGTGCTGGGATTACAGATGTTAGCCACCACACCCGGCCACTTTGTGTGTGTGTGTGTGTGTGTGTGTGTGTGTGTGTGTGTGTTTGATTGATTCGGTTCCAATGCAGCACTTTTGTTTTTTAAGTTATTGATGAGAAGGAACTGGGAGAAACAGTGGGGAATTGTTTGCAGAAGATGTCTCTGGGAACCCTAAGGAGAAAAGACAAGTGAAATGCAGAGAGCAGTTTGGAGGCATTAATCTTACCTTGTAGGAAGGTAATATGGTAGGAGAGAAGGAAGAAATAATGCAAACAGGTGATAGGTTTGTTTGCAGGGAATTCCTCTCTGATTTCTTCTATGTTTGCTGTAAAGTCGAGATGCGGTACTGACTAATTGGCTGAAAGTGAAGTGGGGGTTGAGGCTTAAGGAGGAGTAGGATATGTGAGACAAGTATTTTTAACACTATCAAATAAGTTGTTAAATCTAAAAAGTACTTTATACATATGAGACCTACACAAACAGTTACTTCTGACTAGTGGTATATGTTTTAACTATCCATGTTTAGTGCCCTATTTCAAGATACTTTTAGAACAAGATCTACTTTATTAGAGGTGTTAAGAGTTGTGTGTTGGGGCCAAGTGCAGTGGGGAGGCAGAGGCGGGCAGATCACAAGGTCAGGAGTTCGAGATTATCCTGGCCAGCATGGTGAAACTCCCTCTCTACTAAAAATACAAAAAATAAAGTGGGCATGGTGGTATATGCCTGTAATCCCAGCTGCTTGGGAGGCTGAGGCAGGAGAATTTCTTAAACCTGGGAGGTAGAAGTTGCAGTGAGCTGAGATCGCGCCACTGCTCTCTGGCTTGGGTGACAAGAGTAAACTCCATCTCAAAAAAAAAAAAAAAAGACTTGTGGGCCAGGTGCGGTGGCTCACACCTGTAATTTCAACACTTTGGGAGGCCGAAGTGGGCGGATTGCCTAAGGTTGGGAGTTTGAGACCAGCCTGACCTACATGGAGAAACCCCTTCTCTACTAAAAATACAAAATTAGCTGGGCATGGTGGTGCATGCCTGTACTCCCAGCTACTTGGGAGGCTGAGGCAGGAGAATAGCTTGAACCTGGGAGGCAGAGGTTGCGGTGAGCTGAGATTATGCCATTGCACTCCAACCTAGACAACAGGAGCAAAACTCTGACTCGAAAAAAAAAAAAAGAGTGGTGTGTCAGGAATTCCTGCTATAATTTTCATAATTGTCTATGCTTTACTTTCCTTACCTATGACAAGATGAGCAATATGGGTGATAAAAGAGTAACATATACAGTGTTTATCTTGGGGGTAGTAAAGTACAATCTAGCATCATAATTTTGAAACAACATGCTTTTTAACAGAGCAGCATCAGAAATGATGTTTGGAATATGTCAGAACCTCTTTCTTTTCACTGCTACATCTATTCCTCATATTCCCTAGTCTTGCTGAAAGCAAACCAGTACATGCTTACCAAACTGCTCTGTGCATGGGGTGCCCTTATTAAGCCATGTTCATTAGTGCTGTTTTATTGAAGTTCAAGAGGGATGTTTTTAGTTCTTATTCACATGAATAGTTCAGTTGAGATCAAACTATCACCAGAATATACCTGATGGACCTAGATGTTCATTTCCAGAATCTTGTCTCTGCTCTCAGTTCTTTTTTGACAAGTATTTTTAGCTTTAAGCCTGGTAGGTCCTATCTCCTCACTTGTCACTTCAAAGGTATCAGGCTGTGCCTGCCTGACAGTCAGTTTCATATATTCAGTTTCTGAATAGTCCTGGAACTGCACAAAGCCTTCAAGTTTCAACATTTCACCCATCCAATAGGATATTCTACTGGGCCAATTAAAATTTGCAGTATAAATTCTTTCCTCATAGTTTAACCCTTAGCATCTTATATAGTCTTTGAGAACTCTACCTCATTTGCCAGCACATTCTAATTACTCTTTACTTCACTGAATGATTTTTTTTTTTTTTTTTTTTTAAAGAGAGGGGGTTTCACCATGTTAGTCAGGCTGGTCGCGAACTCCTGACCTCATAATCTGCCCAATTCGGCCTCCCAAAGTGCTGGGATTACAGACGTGAGCCACCGTGCCTGGCCACTGAATGATTTTTAAATAATGGAGCATGCTTAGATTCTGATTATATTTAAATATAACTCAAGGCTGGCTGTGGCTTCTGCCTATAATCCCACCTACTCAGGAGGTGGAGGCAGGAGGATCACATGAGCCAAAGAGTTTGAGATTGCAGGGTCTGGCCACTGTAGTCCAGCCTGGGTGACAGAGTGAGACTTGACTCTCAAATATATATTTGCTGGGCACAGTGGCTCATACCTGTAATCCCAGCAGTTTGGGAGGCCTAGGTGGGTGGATTACCTGAGGTCAGGAGTTCGAGACCACCCTGGTCAACATGGTGAAACCCTGTCTCTACTAAAAATACAAAAATTAGCCGGGCATGGTGGCAGGGCACCTGTAATCCCAGTTACCGGGGGAACTGAGGCAGGAGAATCGCTTGAATGCAGGAGGCAGAGGTTGCAGTGAGCCTAGATTGTGCCATTACACTCCAGCCTGGGCCACAAGAGCAAGACTCTCTCTCAAAAAAAAAAGGTATATATGCATACATATATGTATACACACACACACAAATATACACAAACATATATACACATATATATAACATGTTTATAATATAAAATGTTATAAATATAAAATATATATATATATATATATATATTTTTTTTTTTTTTTTTTAAAGATGGGGTTTCACCGTGATGGCCAGGCTGGTCTTGAACTCCTGACCTCAGGTAATCCACCCACCTCGGCCTCCCAAGAGTGCTAGGATTACAGGTGTGAGCCACCACGCCCAGCAAATATAAAATATATTTATAAATATATTTTGTTATATATTTATAAATATATTTTTGCATCAATAGTTCAGTTAATAGTTTTGTAATATATAATAAAATATATTTTTAAATATATATAGATAACATATTTTAGAGTCGAGTCTCACTCTGTTTTATATACATATAAAACAGAAGTTTTGAAAGACGGTTTTGTGCCAACAGTAGTCAAAGCAGTGTGAGTGACCCGGCTAAAATGAAGAACTATTTATAGCACATAGTAAACGTGTAAGGAAAATTTAGAATAGAGAGAAGGTAATAGAAAGATGTTGCTTCTCTGTTAAATATTTAGGTGAAACCAACCTGAGGTTAGAATCTGACCCTGACAGTTTCTGAAGACCTGATTCATGTGTCTCTGTGTAAAAAGGCATCTAAGTTTTTTTTTCCTTTTAAGACGAAGTCTTGCTGTTATTGCCCAGGCTGGAGTGCAGTGGTGCGATCTCGACTCACTGCAACCTTCACCTCCCGGGTAGAAGCGATTCTCCTCCCTAGCTGAGACTACAGGTGCCCGCCATCACACCCAGCTAATTTTTTGTATTTTTAGTAGAGACAGTGTTTCATCATGTTAGCCAGGATGATCTCAATCTCTTGACCCTGTGATCCATCCACCTGAGCCTCCCAAAGTGCTGGGATTACAGGTGTGAGCCACTGCTCCTGGCCAGATTTTTTTTTTTTTTTTTTTTAAGAGACAGGATCTTTTTCTATCACCTATGCTAGAATGCAGTGACATGACACTGCAGCCTCCAGATTGTGGGCTCAAGTGATCCTCTTGCCTCAGTTTCCAAAGTAGCTGGGAACACAGGTATATGCCACCATACCCCGCTAAATTTCTTTCTTTCTTTTTTTTTTTTTGGTAATTTGGGTCTTGTTATGTTGCCCAAGGTTGTCTTAAACTCCTGGCCTCAAGCAGTACTTCTGCCTTGGCCTCCCAAAGTGCTAGGATTACAGGTGTGAGCCACCATGCCTGGCTGATAGCTAAGACTTTTTAATCTAGATTTTTTTTTTTTGGGTGTCATTACTTATCACAGTAAAGATTATTTGTAGTTGGATTTCTTGATTTTATACCTGGACCATGGGATTTTTGTTGTCAGTAATACTTTTTTGTGGTAATTTATGCTAACAAGTTAGACCAAACTTGAAATGTCTAAGGGCTTCACATTAAAAAAATCAGTTATGGAGTATACCAGAAATGGGTTCTTTAAACCATGAAGAAACACTCTTTGTTTGTTTGTTTTTTGTTTTTTAAGGGACAAAGAGATGAATTCTATAAGTATTTTATTACTACTTTTTGCTGTCAATTTTCAGATGTTCTTTTTTGGGTATTTTTCACTTTTTAAATTATGAAATCTGGGCCAGGCACGGCGGCTCATGCCTGTAGTCCCAGCACTTTGGGAGGCTGAGGTAGGCCAATCACATGAGGTCAGAAGTTTGAGACCAGTCTGGGCAACATGGTGAAACCCTGTCTCTACTAAAAAAAAAAAAAATAAAAGGAAAGAAAGAAAGAAAAAATTAATCAGGTGTGTTGGTGGGTGCCTGTAATCCCAGCTACTCAGGAGGCTGAGGCAGGAGAATCGTTTGAACCTGGGAGGCAGAGGTTGCAGTGAGCCAAGATAGCACCACTGCACTCCAGCCTGGGTGAAAGAGTAAGACTCCGTCTCAAATAGGTAAATAATGAAATCTATCACACATACAGGGAAATATAAGTAATTCAATGAACACTCATTGAATTACTTATAAAGTAATTTATTATTTAAAGCTGAGTTGCTACTCAGCCTTAACAAATCTACATTTTGTCATGTGTTCAGAATTTTTTTTTTTTTTTTTTTTTTTTTTTTGAGACGGAGTTTCACTCTTGTTACCCAGGCTGGAGTGCAATGGCGCGATCTCGGCTCACCGCAGCCTCTGCCTCCTGGGTTCAAGCAATTCTCCTGCCTCACCCTCCCGAGTAGCTGGGACTACAGGTACGTGCCACCATGCCCAGCTAATTTTTGTATTTTTAGTAGAGACGGGGTTTCACCATGTTGACCAGGATGGTCTCGATCTCTTGACCTCGTGATCCACCTGCCTCGGCCTCCCAAAGTACTGAGATTACAGGCGTGAGACACCGCGCCCGGCCAGAATTTTTTTTTTTTTTTTAAATGGAGTCTTGCTCTGTCACCCAGGCTGGAGTGCAGTGGCATAATCTTGGCTAACTGCAACCTCTGCCTTGCAGGTGCAAACGATTCTCCTGCCTCAGCCTCCTGAGTAGCTGGGATTATAGGCACGTGCCACCATGCCCAGCTGATTTTTTGTATTTGTAGTAGAGACTGGGTTTCACCGTGTTGGTCAGGCTGGTCTCGAACTCCTGACCTTGTGATCTGCCCACCTTGGCCTCCCAAAGTTCTGGGATTACAAGCATGAGCTACTGCACCCCATCTGTTTTTTTAATTGTGACAAAAACGTAAGATTTATCATCTTAACCATTTTAAAGTATACAGTAGTGCTAACTGTATATACATTGTTGTGCAACAGTTCTCTTGAACTTTTTTGTTTTGCATGACTGAAACTCTGTACCTATTTAACAATTACCCATTTTCCCCTAACCTCTGGCAACCACCACTCTCCTTTGTTTCTAAGAGTTTGACTACTTTAGATATCTCATAAAAGTTGAATCATGACTGGGTGTAGTGGATCACGTCTGTAATCCCTGCACTTTGGGAGGCTAAGATGGGTGGATCACTTGAGGTCAGGAATTTGAGACCAGCTTGGCCAACATGGTAAAACCCCGCCTCTACTAAAAATACAAAAGTGAACCAGGTGTGGTGGCACATACCTGTAATCCCAGCTACTAGGGAGGCTGAGGCACAAGAATCACTTGAACCTGGGAGGCAGAGGTTGCAGTGAGCTGAGATCACACCATTGCACTCTAGCCTGGGTGACAGTGAGACTCTGTCTCAAAAAAAAAAAGTGGAATCATGCAGTATTTGTCTTTTTGTGACTGAAAATTAGCCTGTACTAATTTTATACTCTACAGGGGTCTTAACAGTACGCTACTAGTGTTACTTCAAGGCTTCTCTGTTAGCCCTTGGAGTTGATAAGGAAATGTTGAAGTTTCAGCTTGTTCTGTGAGCAGTTATAGACATAAGGTCACCACTTGACCTTTTTTTTTTTTTTTTTT
>PVKV010029491.1:0-23538 GCA_004027835.1 Alouatta palliata | reverse complement strand
GGTGGATCACGAGGTCAAGAGATCGAGACCATCCTGGTCAACATGGTGAAACCCCATCTCTACTAAAAATACAAAAATTAGCTGGGCATGGTGGCACGTGCCTGTAGTCCCAGCTACTCGGGAGGCTGAGGCAGGAGAATTGCTTGAACCCAGGAGGCGGAGGTTGTGGTGAGCCGAGATGGCGCCATTGCACTCCAGCCTGGGTAACAAGAGCAAAACTCCGTCTCAAAAAAAAAAAAAAAAAAGAAGTGTCCAATTTCTCATCTATTGAAGAATCATAAGGCAACTAATATATTTTTGCCAGAAGGTTTTTAAAAAGTCATTTTTGCATACATTATTCATAAATATCAATGAGAAAAAGAACATCCAAAAGTAATACAGAGAGTAAGGGGTCTCAAGCCATGGTCAGCAACCCTGTTGACTAAGAGGATCTAGTTCACAGACACACACACAGAGTGTGTTCACCCAGCTGCTGATATTAACTACTGCTTTGGTCAACTCAGGCTGCTGTAACACAATACCAGAGCCTGGGTGGCTCAAACAACAGATAGCAATTTTCTCACAGTTCTGGAGGTGTCTTGCAGCCCAAGATCAGAGTGCCAGCAGATGTGATTCTTGGTCAGGGCTCTCTTCCTGGTTTGCAGATGGCTGACTTCTTGGTATGTCCTTGCATGGACTTTCCTTGGTGTGTACCCATGGAGAGAGAGAAAGCAAGCAAGCTCTGGGCTCTCTTCCTGTTCTTATGGGCACTCATCCAATCATGGGGCTCTGCCCTCAGGACCTCATCTATTCATAGTATCACCAGGCTGGGGATTAGGACTTGAACTTATGAAGTTTGGAGGGGCACAAACATTCATTCCATAATAACTACCAAGGTAGTAGACTTCAGAGTGATTGTTTTCTAATCCATATTTTTCCCCTCAAGTCATATGTTCTTGGCTAATACTAATACTGAGTGCCCTAAGACTACATGTTAGAGAAACAGAAAAATTTAGATTATCCATCTTCATAATAACTGGTAGTGCTGTAGAAACGCAGTTCATCATTCTCTAAGGTCTCTCTATTCTACCATTTCTGGTGGGCTGTGGTCCTGTGGTCAGGTCAAATGGAAGCTGCACTTAATATTTATTCACAGTAAGGACAGCAGTTGAGATCGGGGAAGCTAGAGTTAGAATGACTGGGTTCAAATGTGATTCTATGACTTCCTACCTGTGACCTTTCCAAACTTTGATTTCCCCATCTATAAAACGGAGGGAATTATAGTGCCTTCTATCATTGTATATCATTATATAGTTGTGAGGGTTAAGTAATACGTAAAAAGCCCTGCTGCAGGGTAGGCACTAAATACACAGTGGCTATTACTATTGTTGCAGTTGGTATCATCGGATGTTATACTTATGTTTTTCCAGTTCATATGTGCTCTTTCTACTGTCAGGCCAAGATCTCCAAGGAGCAGGGATTAAGCGTCCCTCAACAGACTCCCTCTCATCTCCTTGAGGTTATAAAAGGTCTCTTGCTTCAAATAACTCAGGGAGCTGCCAATGTAAGGCTCTGCCCTTGGGGGGCATAAGAACTCTTGTGGCCGCTTGCCTGTCTACTGGCCCCAAAATTTCAGAGTCCTGGGCACCCAGTAAAACCTGCAGCACAAGTTAGACCTTTTTTTTTTTTTTTAGGGAAGCCAAGAGTCCTCTTCTTCCTCCCCAAGCCTCATTGCCCCACTCTGGTGAGCAGCGATCTTTACTCACACTTTGACTACCCACTGCCCATTTCCCCTTACATGACTCTTCACCCCTGAGCACATATATGTCCTGCACTGGCCTTCAAGAGTGACCTTTCACTTCAACTTTCATTTCTTCCAGGATTTCCTAGGATCAACCGTCTGAGCACGTATCTTGAAATGTCCTCAAATTTCGGAGGTAAGTCACTAGTACTTTCCCAGAGTAGCAGGCATCATTTCTGCCTGCCCCTATGAGCCTAACCATTTCCAGTGACATCAAAATTTGGTGTCATATCTCATGGAAGACCCACACCCGAAAAATCCTTCATCCCATTCCCTTTATCCAGTGCTCTTAAATGTCTTGGCCTGCCAGGTAAAGGCCTATAAAAGGCCTCTTTCAGCCACTCCCAATCAACCTGCCAATCATCTCTTCCAGGTAGCTTCCTGCTTTCTCTCCCAAGCTAAGTTGGATTAGGGACCCCTACATTGAGCTCACCCGGTACTTACCTCTATTGTTAACCACTGTATTGTAATGATCTGTGTCTCCTTCTGCCTCCCACACTAAATTGAGTTCCAGGAGGGGTGGGGCCATGTGTTTTTCATCTTTGCATCTCCAGCATTTAGACTGTGCCTAATACATAGTAAGCATGCAGTATATATTGAAAGAAATAAATAAAGGTGTGGAGGGAAGGAGAAAGGAAAGATAGAAAGCAAGGAAGAAAAAAAGAAAAAAGGGAAAAGGGGGAAGGAAGAACAAGGAAAGAATAAAAGCCATAAGAAGGGGGCCAGGCATGGTGGCTCACGCCTGTAATCCTAGCATTTTGTGAGGCTGAGGTGGGTGGATCACGAGGTCAGAAGTTCAAGACCAGCCTGGCCAATATGGTGAAACCCCATCTCTACTAAAATACAAAAATTAGCCTGGTGTGGTGGCATGCGCCTGTAGTCCCAGCTACTTGGGAGGCTGAGGCAAAAGAACTGCTTGAACCCAGGAGGCAGAGGTTGCAGTGAGCCAAGATCGTACCACTGTACTCCAGCCTGGGTGACAGAACAGTACTCCATCTCAAAAAAAAAAAAAAAAAAAAGAAGCCATA
The DNA here is from genome assembly GCA_004027835.1 of Alouatta palliata. NCBI lineage: Eukaryota > Metazoa > Chordata > Mammalia > Primates > Atelidae > Alouatta > Alouatta palliata. The sequence continues at coordinate 20,730 of PVKV010029491.1, read as the reverse complement.
GGAAGAAGGAAATAATGAGAATAGGCTGAATCTAATTCTATAATAATTCCCAATGGCCCTGAACAGTGAAGCTAAAGCCCATCCTCCTCTATATTTAATCTTCTAACATCTCCTTCTCTGTTATTAGTATAAAAACAGAATAAGTTTATATGGGACCATTAAAATCCTTGGCCAAATAATCATGATGGTTCCTGGAGCCCCAGGCCATCCGAAACCCCTATAAAGACCTCTCTACTGACAGCAGGACATAAAACCACCATCAAACACAAACACTGAACCTTTTCCTGGTCACAGATACATGCTTTACTCAATGGCCAAGGTCAGTCACTTCTTGTGTACATGAACCCTCCCCGGCCCGGCCCACCCCAGCTGACAAACATTTCCACACATATCCAAGGAGAATGGGAGAGGGACCAAAAAGCTCTCAGGAATTCAGTGTCACCTTACAGATATCACCACAAATGGAGAGGGGCAGGAACCCAGAAAGGAAAAACAAAACAGCCGGATAATCAAGAAAGTATCCACGTATGTACACACACACCTACTCAACAGTTTAACTTCCCTAATAATGTTTTGCTCCGATTAATAATTAAATGGCCTGTGTACTTTGAATAGAAGCCAACTACTTCTCAGCAAGGAGAAGCGGTAGAGAAGCATATCAACGAGGCCGGCCTGGGATGAAAATGAGCCAGTCCACCACACAGAAAGCTGCTTGCATTCATTCCCTGTATCTTCTTAACATTTTTAACTCAATTTTGCTTAACTCAAAATTTTGTTTAAGTCAAAATTTTAGAGATTAGAGATGAGGTATGGAGAAAGTTCACTTTACCAACTTTGGTCTATTCCAGTCAATTCAGTCATTGTTCTTTCCACATAGAATAGAAGCAATAGTTTAACCCTGAAGCCTGAGCTAAACTCTGTTGGTTGTGTTTGGAAGACAGCTCTCCTTGGCTTTGTGGGCTAACCCCCATGTGTCCTCTCTCTCCCCCTTATGGATATCACGCCATCCCTCTGAACATAGTATATATTCCTCATGATTCATTGTGGTCAGGAATTTAATTACTGACCACAAATTATGTGGGAATTGCCTTCCAGGGAATTGGGAAAATGAGTGTGATTGTAGGAAAAGATAATCTATTATAGATTACTTTAAAAATAATGTCAGATGTTAATCTTGTATATGGGAAGAGAGGGAAAGATTAAGTTAGAATTAGCAGAAGCTCTGAGGGATCCCAACTAGTGCTCAGGTAAGGAGGGTGGGAAAGAGGGAAAGGAGAATGTGAAGGAAAGGAAGAAGGCATATTTGGACAAAAGGCACATGCCACATGGAATCATCCTCCCCAAATCAAAGGAGGGCAGGTGCTTCCCAGAAGGGCACCGTGTCACTCTCCAGGCACCCACTGGGCATGGAAGCAGGTGCCTGCCCGTGCCTGCCTCATTCCCACTCTCCTTCTCTTTCTTCCTTCTTCTCTCTCTGCCTCCTTTCCTTCCATCCACTTTTACTGACCACCTGTATGTTAGGTGCTGTGGAGGTGGTGGAAATATAAAAATAACAGACAAGTCTCCAATGTCCAGTCACTAAGCAGTAAAGCTAGCAACCAACCAGTTCAGCAAAACAACTATATAACCATATCACGGGCCTGTGTTAATAAATGTGGCGGGGCCCCGTGTGCCTCAGTAGAGGCAGTGGCCATTTCCAGTTGGCAGTCAACAGTTGATTTCAGTAACAATGTTGTTCTCAAAATTTCCCCACACCTACAGTTGTAGAATAAAAAAGAACAGAGACATGACAACCAAATGCAATGTAAGAATCTTGATTGGATCTTGTTTTAAAAAAACATCTGTTAGAGTGGTATAATGAACTTCAGAGACTCAGAAGAGGGAGGACAAGAGGGGTATGGGATAAAAAAACTACATATTGGGTACAAGGTACACTACTTGGGTGATGGGTGCGCGAAAATCTCAGATGTCACCACTATACAATTCATCCATGTAACCAAAAACCATTTGTACCCCAAAAGCTACTGATATTTTTTAAAACACACACACACACACACACACACACACACACATCTGTTAGAAGACATATTGAGAAACATTTTGGAAAATTTTATATGACTTACGAATTGGGAACCAGGAGACATTAGGTAAATATCATTAATTTTCTTAAGTGTAGTAAAGTCACTGTGAGTATATAGGAGGATGTCCTTATTTTCAAGAGATGTGTATTGACGTATTTAGGGATGATGTCTGTGTCTTATACTGAAAGAGTTTAGGAAAAATATATATTTGGTAAAATGTGTACAACTGTAGATTCTAGATGAGGGATTTCAGTGTCAAATTGTACTATTCTTTCAACTTTTCTACACATTTGAAATTTTTTTAAATAAAAAACATGAATAAAAAATTATCTCCACTTGCTAGCTATTGTAATAAGGCCCTTAGTAAAGCCTTCTGTGTGTCAATTAGCTAATAAATAATCATAACCAACATTTATCATGTGCCAGGCAATGCTGAGAGCAAACACGTATTAACTGCATTATGAGTTTTTCTTTACAGAGAGGGAAACCGAGGCTTGGCAAGTTCTTACCCCAAGACACACAGATAGCAACTGTCAAGGCCAGATCCCAGCCTGGCTTTGATCTAGTTCTAAACTACCCACTCTTAACTGCCACCCTCTACTGACAGCCTCCCAGAAAAAGCCCTGACATGCAATGTCTGGGTGAAGTAATGGTAATAGGAATCATGGCCATGAAGGGCAATCTGTCAACTTGTGTGTGCAAACAACTCTTCTAAGAGCCTTTCTTGCTTTGATGGGGAGAAAAAAGCCTTCAGGGGCTGGCAGAGGAGAAGAGGCCATCAGTGAGTGGGGAAAGGGCATGGAAAGAGGAAGTGGGGAAGGGAAATGGCCTCACCTTATGGACCTGAAGTTCTGTGGGGTGAATTAAAGCTGTAAAGCAGGTATTTTTGACTGGAGCAGCAGACAAATGCTTTCTGTTTAGTAGAAAGGTTACTGCAATCAATGCTGCTCCACATCACTAACGAAGGCTGAAAAAAATCCCAGCTGAAAGGTATAATGGTGCTTTCTTCCAGAGAGTTGCTTAAGCAAGGTCTCATTGTGCCTGAAGTCTGTATTACTGACTGGCAATTCAGGACGTGCAATGTGATTTAAGAGAGCAGGGCTGGGCTGCACTGAGTCAGCTATACCCTCTTACTCAGTTCCCTGTAGGACAGGGCCAGAGAGAGTGGAGGGCAGGGTGTGCCCAGCCAATTGGCCTCTATAGGAATTTCAACCATGACCTCCACCTTATTTGCTCTCTGCTCCAGTCTCCTGACTAACCAGCCAGTGCATGGCACAGCTTGAGTTCCACAGCCAGCCTGGCAGGGCCACCATGTAATAGTCCAGGGTCAAGTTGTATTTTGCTTTTGGTGTATAAAATGCAAGAACTGGTGAAATCATGTAACAAGTCAGGAGGAGGTACACATTCCAAGCACCAGCCTTCCCGAATTCAGAACAAAAGCCACTCCTTCAGTGCCCTTTTCTTAACAGAGCAGCTTTTCCTGTGAGGAGAGCGTTATAACATCCTGGCTTAGTGGGGTGTTCTGAGTTGCTGGGATGAACCATCTAGGCAGTGGGTGAAGGGTCCTGTTACGCAGAATGTGAGGACTGCCTCCGAGATGTTTTTCCTTTTAAAACAAACACAATTGTGCCAGCTGATCTCAGTACACATTTCTAGAAAATTCGCAGCCTGTGACATCACAGACCTTCCCTTCAGCCTTGGACCAGCAGCAACACACTCTGAAGCAGGTCTCAGAAGACAAAAAGCTGAAATAACCCACGTTTCCTGCTACACAGAAGCCACTCTGAAAGGAAAAGGACATTTTAGCTGAATTTCAGAAAGCTACAGAAATGATACCCATTTTCACAATCCCAGAAGGAAAGTTGCATCTGAGGGGAATAAAAACAGAGCAATGAAAGAGTCTTTGTTAAAATAAATGGCTTTCACAGGGCATTTTCTCTAAAGGTCGCCCTTGCCTCAAATAGTACTCCTGCCTCCAATCCCTCTTGCACACCACACAGCTGTGGGCATGCTGTGAGCTGCTGCCATGTCCTTGCCTAAAAGCCGCAGTGCCCCCACCCTCAACCAACTCACCCGCCCCACATCTGGTCCCCCTTTCTCTGGCCTCTGGAGCAATAAGACCCCCTTCTCCCAGTGAGGGATCTTTCTGAAAGGTAAGCATGAACCCACTCCGCTCTTGCTCAAAAACAGTGGCCTGCTCTCGATTTCCCACAGGGTAGAAAGGCACACTTTGGCGGGCGCACCTGTAATCCCAGCACTTTGGGAGGCCAAGGCGGGCGGATCACCTGAGGTCAGGAGTTGAAGACCAGCCTGCCCAACATGGTGAAATCCCATCCTTACTAAAAGTACAAAAATTGGCCAGGCACAGTTACTCATACCTGTAATCCCAGCACTTTGGGACGCCAAGGTGGGTGGATCCCGAGGTCAGGAGATGGAGACTATCCTGGCCAACATGGTGAGACCCCATCTCTACTAAAAATACAAAAATTAGCCAGGTGTGGTGGCATGCACCTGTAGTCGCAGCTACTGGGGAGGCTGAGGCAGGAAAATCACTTGAACCTGGGAGGCGGAGGTTGCAGTGAGCCGCGATTGTGCCACTGCACTCCAATCTGGTGACAGAGCAAGACTTTGTCTCAAAAAAAAAAAAAAAAACTAGCCAGTCGTGGTGGTGTGCACCTGTAATCCCAGCTACTTGCAAGGCTGAGGCAGGAGAATCACTTGGACCCAGGAGGCAGAGGTTGTAGTGAGCTGAGAACGTGCCTTTGCACTCCAGCCTGGGTGACAGAGTGAGATTCCATCTCAAAAAAAAAAAAAAGAAAGAAAGAAAAGAATTATACACTTTATTTGGCACCTGGGCCTGGGTATCGGCAGCCTTCCTCCCAGTCACACAGACTCCTCTGAATGCTCGCCCTGTCTTTCCTGTGTGACATCTACCTGTGCCTTTGCACTCACTGTCCCCCATGTTTAAAATGCTCTTCCTCAAAGTCCACAGAGAAAAAGTAGGCTTCAAGACTTAACCCAAATGCCACCTCCTCAGTGGAGCCCTCCAGAAGTTTCTTTCTCTCTGTCTCTCCACACACACCCTGCTCACCTCCCCAGCGACACAGGTATCACTCCTTTTTTTCAGGGCTCTGCTCTGTTCTCCGTTCACAGGTCTACCTCCCACACTAGTCTGTGAGCACTCCCTTGGGGAGAGAGCCCATGAGGTGCTCATCTTTGTGTTCCCAGTTCTTAGCACCGTGCCTGGCACCCAGTAAATGCTTCGTAGTCTAAATCCCCCAACCATCGAGGCCGAATTCTGCGTTTTCCAAGTTATCCTCAACACTCGATAGGAAAGAGTTCTGCTACCACACAACAATGTATTCTGTATTGCCTATAAATTATTACATTTCTCTCTTCCTGGAGATACACACACACACACACACACACACACACACACACACGTATATATGTGTATATACATAGTATATTCTAGGATGTAGGCTGGGAACAGTGGCTCATGCCTATATTCCTAACACTTTGAGAGGCCATGGCAGGAGGATCACTGGAGCCCAGGACTTCAAGACCAGCTTGGATGACATAGCGACACCTGCCTCAACAAAACATTTCTTACAAATTAGCTGGCTTGGGAGGCTAAGGTGGGAGGATCGTGTAAGCCCAGGAGCTTGAAGCTTCAGTGAACCAAGATTGTGCCACTGCACTTCAGCCTGGGTGACAGAACAAAACCCTGCCTCTAAAAACATTTTCTAATTATCAAATTTTTAAAATTTTGTCCTACTAAACTGTAATATGCTTTAGGGAAGTCACTTTTTAAAATTCTCTCCCACCCTTCCATCAATCCTTGGTTGTTGTTTAGGATTAATTAATGTTGATTAACTAATTTGTTGACTGACCCTTTAAGACACCAACATCAATTGTTTTAAAATCTCTTAGTTTATAGAAAAAAATGTTAGCCTAAAGACTAACTCCATTTGTCCCTCACACAGAAGCCTAGAGTTTCCGTAAGGTTTAGGTTGTATATTCAGAAGTTGCAGGAATGCAGTGGCCTACCAGGATAAAAAGTCCTGGCACTGTGCCTGGTCACCTTCCCCGTTGTCGGTCCTCTTGCTTGGCCTCTTCTCAGGCTGGACTCTGCTCTCCCTTCCCAGAGCCAAAGGATTCAGAGGCCACCCAAGATTTATACATCGAATTCCTCTCCAATTTTCTTGCCATCGCCCTTATGGAGTCTGGCTCTCTGCTGTTGCAGTAAATTTTTTTTTTTTTTGAGACTGAGTCTCACTCTATTGCCCAGGCTGGAGTATAATGACGCAATCTCAGCTCACTGCAACCTCCATCTCCTGGGTTCAAGCGATTCTCCTGCCTCAGCCTCCTGAGTAGCTGGGATTACAGGTGCATACCACCCCACTCGGCTAATTTTTGTATTTTTAGTGGAGACAGGGTTTTGCCATGTTGACTAGCGTGTTGCATAATACTGATCCTTCATCAACAGGACCTGCAGCTCTCTAACCTGCCATGGTTCAGTGGCTCTAAAGGGGAAAATTAATATACATTGCTTCCTCCAAAGTGATCGTGGAGAAACTCCAACACCCCCCCAACCCCACCGCCCATTGTCACTACTTCAGAAATTCTAAGATGAGATGGGGAAGATGAAGGAGAAGTGAAAAATTCTCCCTTGGCTTCCACTTGCCACTTGTTATCACCAGCTACTGGAAGAGTCCAGTTGCCGGGAAGGCCTTCAGCTGGGATGGTGGTATTCTTTCTTTTTTTTTTTTTTGAGACAGAGTTTTGCTCTGTCACCGAGGCTGGAGTGCAGTGGCATGATCTCAGCTCACTGAAACCTCCACCTCCCTGGGTTCAAGCAATTCTCCTACCTCAGCCTCCTGAATAGCTGGAATTATAGGCACATGCTACCACTCCTGGCTAATTTTTGAATTTTTAGTAGAGACGGAGTTATACTATTTTGGTCAGGTTGGTCTCCAACTCCTGACCTTATGATCTGCCCACCTGGGCCTCCCAGAGTGCCGGGATTAGAGGCGTGAGCCACCGCGTCCAGCCTTGGATGGTAGTAATCTAGGCGGTGTCTCCAGGCTGCTGAGTAGAGCAGTTTCAGAATGGCCTCTGGGTTGACGCCAAAGGAAAGCAGCTGGTGTCTTTATCCATGACCCTCCTTCCATCTCCATGACCCTGCAGTATCCTCCCATTGCCATCCTGCCACAAACGCCCCCTCAAAGGCCTTAGCAGAGGGCCAAGAATTTGTTAGTCGAAGCAGAAAACTTGTTTCAATGTCAAACTGACATTCCTAAGGGCTCCTGCAGCCTCCCCTACCGGGCCTTCAGCTCTTGGGCTTGAGTGTTGGTGAGATGGGAATCTAAGTCTGTGCAGCTGTGCAGAGTCAAGGAGTTGCCAGGTATTAAGGACATGAGGACAGAGATGGACACACATGGGCCAGGCCAGCCTGAGAAGACCATAAAAATCCTGGCATTGTGCCCCAGCCACCTTTCCCATTGCCTTTCTTAACAGCTACATCATCACTGTTAACCAACGGTGGCCCAAACCTAATTCAAGATCCTGAGAACCCCTTCAAAGGGGAGGAGCCAAGCAGGTACCAGCATCTCAGAGGTTTCAACAGCAGGGATCAGAAGTCACACTGGGAATGTCTGAGTTTTGCGGCAGGAAATAAAATACTGAATCTTAGTTGAGAAATGCTGAATTATTGGGCAGGTGCTTGGTCAAAGCAGAATATCATAAAGCAGATTGGGAACAAGGAATCAGGATGCTGAAGTCAAATCATGCTTACTAGCTGCAGTACTACCTTGCTGATGGGCTACAGGCTGAGAGTATCTCCTTCCTCCTACCTGGATCCAGGTCTGCTCTTAGACCTGGAGGCACACCTGACTTTGCAGGTGGAGCCCTCCCTATGCTAGAGGTCAGCACCTTAAGGACCAGAACTAAGCCTGGCGCACTCTCCACTCAGTGAATGCCTGATACATGTAGGCACTTGATGAACACTTACTCAGTGAATGACCATTGTGTACGTTTTTGGGGAGCTGGATGAGGATGCCAGGCACAGCCTCTCTTCCCTAGAAGAGCAGTGAGCTCATCCTGCACGTTTCACCATTACTAGGTATCCGCCTGGACCCGTACAGCTCTAGCTTCTGGATTTATCTTGTTTTAACAAACACATCATGCTTGCCACATGCAGCAAATATAAACCAATTTAATTTTTAACAATCCTTTGAGGGAGGTAGGTACCTTTATTAACTCCATTTGATAGATGAGAAGACAGGCACAGAGAGGTCAAGTAACTGACCAAGGTTATACAGTGATAGAGCCTGGTTATGACCCCAGGCATTCTGGCTCCAGAGTCCGTACTCACAGAGACAAGCATAAAGGTCAGAGGGTCCAAGCCCACCACTATCCACGGTTTAGAATTATGCAGTGTGGATCTCTATGACCCTCTAAAAGTCATTCACCATCCCTAGGCATCCTGACAAGTCTGAGATACTGGTGGTGACTACAAGATATGGAAACAATTCCCACTGCTTTTGCTTGTCTCTGAAATGCAAATGAGACAAGCATTGGTAGAGTATTACCTTGTAGGAAAACTCCCTGGGGCCTTCTAGATTTGGCCACCCATTGCACAGGGTCAGTTTCATAAAGGCAGGCATGGGTGGGTGAGGTCACTTACACCTGTAATCCCAGCACTTTGGGAGCGTGAGAAGGGTGGATCACCTGAGGTCAGGAGTTTGAGAGACCAGCCTGGCCAACTTGGTAAAACCCCATCTCTACTAAAAATTCAAAAATTAGCCGGGCATGGTGGTGGATGCCTATAATCCCAGCTACTTGGGAAGCTGAGGCAGGAGAATTGCTTGAGCCTAGGAGGCGGAGGTTGCAGTGAGCTGAGATGGCGCCATTGCACTCCAGACTGGCAACAGAGTGAGACTCCGTCCCCACCAAAAAACAAACAAAAATCACAAAGGCAGGCATGTAACCTGTGCAATCACACAGGTCTCTATGCTTTGAAGGGCCCCGTGCTTGGTTCAATGTGCTGCTATTGCCATCTTGAAATTCCTAATAATTTTTGAACAAGGGCTCTGAGATTTTTATCTAGCAGTGGGCCCTATAAATTAGGTCCTGCCTATGCTTCTGTGTTGTCCATTAGATTCATCCTGGTTTCCTTTCTCTTGCCCTCCCTCTCTAGCCCACAGGAATCAGCCTCTTATAATCTCTGTAAATTCTCGACATTCTTAGGTGTTAGGAGAGCATGCAGGTCAACTCCAGTTCTTAAGAGTCTCTTATTCTAATCTGTTTCTTCTGAAGCTGATTAGGAGTTTTTTTCGTAACATCTTAGGCTTCTGATACTCACCCCATCCCTCCCACCTTCTCCCCATGTTGACTTCACTCCTCCTGCTTCTGATCTTTCAGCTCCCTGCCAATCCAGGAGCGAGATAAAGGCCGTGAGGGCTGAGGTAGGTTGTTGGCAAAGGAAGCTCCAGCCGAAAGAGAACGTCCGCAGTCTTGATTAAAAGAGATTTAAGAGTTACTAAATTAATGTGAGGATCTTATTTAGGTTCTGATTCAAAGAAACCAACTGTAAAAAGACATTTTTTAGACAATCAAGAAATTTTGAATATGAACTGGGTGTTAAAGGATGTTGACAAATTATGCTTTATTTTGTTGGGTATGAAAAAGGTTTTGTGGTTATGTAAGAAAATGGCCTTATTTCTTTTAGATATCTGTACTGAAGTATTTAGGAGTGTTATAACATGCTATCTAGGATTTGCTTTAAAATGCCTTAGAAGAAAAAAACCTTAGGGTTGGGAGGGAGAGAGATAAAACAAATGTGGCAAAATATTGATTTTTTTGAAGTTGGTGATGGAATTTCTTATACTCTTTTCTTTGTGTAGGTTTGGAAGTTTTCATAATAAATAGTTAAAAGTGAAAGAGCAGAGGAGTGACAGAGAGAGCATCCAGACCACAGTGTTTCCAGAAGAGTAGCAGCAGATGTTTACTGTTGTTCTATTTCAGTGGCTCAGAGGAATCTCTTTTGTCTCTAAATGAGCTGTTTTGTGTGTATGTGTATGACACAACTCTGCCATTTCCTCTGAAACATAACTTTGGAGCCGTTTCAGTAACAGTAGGGCCGGCTCCACTGAACCATCTCCCCTTACTCTCCTGCCCACTTTCTCTTCTGATAAAGAGCTTATAAGGATATGAATAGATAGGAACTACAGAGGAGCAAATCATGACCTGCATATATTAGACTCCTCACGAACTGCCTCTAAATCCTGCTCCTCCTCTAAATCCTGCTTCTCCTCTGGACCTCACTCAAGTGCTACCCCCTGTGACCTTCTGTCCTAATCCCTTCTTCTTGATCTCCCATGGCATTTGCAGCCCAGCATCTGGTATTTCACCCTCTATTTGGTTCTGAGTTGTTCTCAATCATTTTGTATGACCCAGTCTTTACTCCCCACCAGGCTGCAGTTTTCCGTATCTGCTACTCCAATAGGTTTTTAAACAGGCCTATTCCACGCTGAGCACATTGCAGGCCATTCATTCATAGATTCATCCATTTATTCCTCCCATTCTGAGCACTTACTCTGTGCTAGACATTGTTCTAGATGCTGGGAATTCAGCAGTGAACAAGATAGACTCAGTCTCTGCCCTGGAGCTCTTTTGGTTGAGGATGAGAGAAAGAGAGAGAGAAAGAGAGAGAGACTGGTATTAAATAATCGTATGACAAAGTAATGCATGGCAGTGGTGGTGCACGCTGTAAACACAGCATCTGTGGTGCCCTGAGCGTGTAGAACAGGACGCCTGCCCTGGTCTGAAGAGTCAGGAAAGTCTCCCTAAGGAAGGAACTTTAGGAAGGAACTTAAAGGAAATATAATAATTTGCCTGGCACGGAGAGGGGAGGAGCATTCCAAGCAGAGTAAACAACATGGGAAAGGCTCCTGGGGGAAGTAGCTTGGCATGCCAAAAGAAGTTCCGTTTTACTGGCGTGCAGAGACCATAGTTGAAAATGAACATACTTCTTGAATTGAGATGAATTTTGAGATTTCTAAGCACTCTGAAAGCTGAATTCTTATCAGCTAAGTTAGGTCGTTATGGTAGTACCCTCCAGTTTGTCTCGTCTCTCTGCATGCATGCTCCTTTGCAATGTGATTTTGTCCCTCTTCGCAAAAAGCAGTAGAGTCTGTTTCTCTATCTGCTGAATCTGGGCTTGGCTGTCTGACCTTCTTGGGCCAATGTGATGATAGCAAATGTCACGCAAGCGGAGGCTCTTGCTTGTGGGAACCCTCTGGCTCCATGTCTACAAGCTGCTCCTGGTAGCACTACTTGAGGATGAGAGGCACTACATGGAAAGAAGCTCCAGCCATACCCACACTCTTAGGATTCCACGTGAGGCCAGACATATGAGTGAGGCCATCTTAGACCATCCAGCCCCAACCAAACCAGTTCAGACCCAACTAGCCACAGAATCAATTAGAATAAACATTTGCTATTGTTATGAACTGAATGCTTTAGGCTTCCCAAAATTCATATATTGAAATCCTACCCCCTAATGCGATGGTATTAGGAGATGTGATATTGGGAGGTAGATGAGCTCATGAGGGTGGAGCCCTCATGAATGGGATTAGTGCCTCTATAAAATATGCCCTAGGGAGTTCATTCCTCCCTTCTACCAGGTGAGGATACAACTAGAAGGCACCATCTATGAACAAGAAGCCCCTCACCAGACATCAAATCTGCTGGTGCCTGATCATACACTTCCTAGCTTCCAGAACTGTGAGAAATAAATTGTTGTTTAAGCCACTCAGTTTATGATTTTTCATTATAGCAGTCCAAGCTAAGACAGTTATTTTAAGTCACCAAGTTTTGGGATGCTTTGTTATGAAGAGCTAACTGATACATCATCCTTACATCAGCAGACTCTTATTAACTACCTCTTATGTACAAAGCATTTGCTAGGCACTAGGGATACTGTAATAAGTAAAAATTGAAAGGTTATAATCTAGTTGGGATATTACCCATAAAAAAAGTAACACTGCATCTCCAAATGGTAAATACTAAATGAGTTCTCCCAGGAGTGCAATGGGAATAGGGAGGAAAAAGGGATTCCCAAGGCAGACACATTTCTGCAGGAGCGAGGGCGTCAACTTGGTCTTCAAGGGCACTGATTTAATCTTAGACAACTGGAGAGGAGCAGAGGTGGGATCTCCAAGACAGGAGAAGAATAAAAATAAACACTGTCAGGACACTAGCGAGCAGTCTGATTTGGCCAGAGCAGAGGGTTAACACAGAACAATGAGTGATAAAGTTGGAATAGGGGGAAGGCCAGGCTGGTGAGAGCTGGGAAACTCGGGTTAAAATTACCAGATTTAGCAAACAAAAATGCAGGGTGCTTAGCAATATCTGAGACACGTTTAAACTAAAATATTATTTGTTGTTCATCCGAAATTAAAATTTAAATGTAAGTCTTGTGTTTCATCTGGCAACTCTAGTTGGAGTCGCAAACTCAAATGCCTACAGGAGAGCAAGAAATAAATGAGTAATGGGGCAGGCAGCAGAGAGAGGTGGGGACCATGGCAAAACAAGAGAACATTTGTTTCTCTTCATGGGAGCACCCCAACTGCACCTGCCAAGTGTTACCAAGTGAAGGTCCAGTGTTTTCAATCTTTCCAATTTTTCAAGATAATTTTGAATTTTGGATTTTTATGTGAAATCTCATTGTTTAATACAAATGAATATTTCAATATTTTAAAAGTCCTTTGCGGGACAAACAAAATATGTCTGTGTTCAGCCTAAGGACTGATGGTTTTCAATCTCTATGTTAGGGTCCTAAGTGCCTGGGTGAGAAATTTTTAAATGTAGCAATATATGCTTATAGAAAATTCACACATAAAAGAATCAAGGTGAATGTGAAAGTTTTCCTCCCCTTGCCTCTGCTGAATCATAATCTCTCTTCTCAGGAGAGCCCCCATTAAGAGTCTGGGCATATATGCCAATAATTCTGAACTTTATTATGTAATCTGGAGGCTGGAGTAAAACTAGAACCTGCAAATTCTAGATATACATTCTAGTGGAACTTTTGCATATATATACAAGGAGATATGTGTACAATATGGAAATAATGTAAATAATGTACAGGGATGTTCATTGCCATGAAAAATTAGAAATATCCTAATGCTCATTTTAGAGACTTTTTTTTTTGAGAAAAGTCTAGCTCTGTGGCCCAGGGTGGAGTGCAATGGCACAATCTTGGCTCACTGCAACCTCCACCTCTTGGGTTCAAGTGATTCTCCTCTCTCAGCCTCCTGAGTAGCTGGGATTACAGGCATATGCCACCACACCCAGCGAATCTGTGAATTTTTAGGGGAGATGGGGTTTCAACATGTTGGCCAGGCTGGTCTCGAACTCCTGACGGCAGGTGATCGATCCAGCCTGGCCTCCCAAAGTGCTGGGGTTACAGGCATGAGACACTGCACCCAGCCCATTTTAGAGACTTACATAAACAAACTGTGGTATAGTCATATGACAAAATACTATATTGCAATTAAACTGGATGATTTAGATATTTACATATTAAATGGATATTCTCAAAAACACGAAGTGACTATAGAAAACAGATAAAACAAAATATCTTCTCTATTTCTATTTCTATGTATCTATCCAACTAGTCCAAGTATAAAAACATGGAGCAGATGGAAACTCACCCAACTCATTGTATTAGTTTCCTATTGCTGCTATAACAAATCAGCACAAACTTAATAGCGTGAAACAACACAGAAGTCTACAATTGGTCAGCAGGCTGTGTTCCTTCTGGAGGCTCTAAGGGAGAATACCTGCCTTTTCCAGCTTCTAGAGGCTGCCTGCATTTCTTAGCTCTTGGATGCATCTTACCAGCCTCTGCTTCATCATCACCAGCCTCATGCAACATTGTGACATCTCCTTCTCTGCCTCTGACCTCCTGCCTCTCTCCAATAAATGCCCTTGTGATTATATTGGGTCCAGCTGGCTAACCCAGAATAATCTCCCCCATCTCAAAATCCTTAATTTAATTACATCTGCAAAATCTCTTTTGCCATGGCAACATAGTTACAGGATCCAGGGGTTGGGAAGTGAACATCTTTTGGGCGGGGGAGCAGGGGGGCAGGCATTAGTCAGTCATGATAGCATTTAACTGAAGAGAGAAGGAGGAAAATAGGAGTGGAGTGATGAACTAAGAGAACTTCATCTGCCAGGTTTTCTTTACTTTAAAAAGCTTATCTTAGCCGAGTATGGCGGTGTGCACCTGTAATTCCAGCTGCTCAGAAGACTGAGGCAGAATTGCTTGTACCCAGGAGGTAGAGGTTACAGTGAGCCGAGATCATACCACAGCGCTGGGAAATAGAGCAAACCCTGTCTCAAAAAAATAAAAATAAAAAATAAAAAAGTCATCTGAGACAAATATGTCAAATTGTAATTTTATAATTATGGGTGGTAGGTATGAGTTATATTATTCCCTGTACCATTCACTAACCTTTTTTTTTTTTTTTTTTTTCCAGAATTCCAAAGAAGATAGAAATGGAGTTAGGACGGGAATTTTTTCCCTCTTGCTTCTTATCTTCCTTCTCCACTTCAAGGTATGTTGTGTTACTGTGTGAATCTACAAGGGAGGAATCAGACTTTCTTTTTTCTAAAGACAGAGCAAGACCTTTGTGTTTTAGATCTACGGTGCCTTAGAGAGCAGCTAGGTCAATGGTTGCCAAATTGCTCTGGGAAGCCCCACATCGGGGCAATACTTCAAGAGGCTGTGTGGCCAAAGGTAAGGATTTCAAAGATTCCTCCTGCTCTTATTCCACCCCTTCCAAGCTCACCTTCCCCCAATTAAAGCCCTTGCCTTCACCTGTTTTTCTGTTGAAGTGCCACATAAGATGTCAGCATTTGAAATGATGATGTTGATGTATATGTGCATGTACATACATACACACATACCTATATACACTCAGAATCACGAATCCATTCCAGCCTGCACCATTACGAGCCTGAGGAGTCTGGATTGAGACAGACGAAGTGACTTGCCTCACGTTGAGACTACATAAAAGGTGTTACTATCACTTAGTAAATCTCTTTTATTGGTGGGTCAGAGGCCAAGCTGTTGTAAACCCACAGAGGAAAGCCTTACAATTTTCCAGTAACTGGAATTGTTTTATCTGAAAATATTTCCTGGAGTCATGGATTCCTAGGGCAGGGGTGTGGAACTGAGGAAGGAGGGGGTGTTTCTTGAGGAGGAAAGATCCTTTGTTCATCCTTCTGCCTCAAGATGAATAAAGTAACTGCTGAAAAGGGGGCTATCAGGAAGGAGAGGATAAGTCATAAATCTTTACTTTTTTTTTGGTTTTTTTGAGACAGAGTCTCACTCTGTTGCTCAGACTGGAGTGCAGTGGCACCATGTTGGCTCACTGCAACCTCTGTCTCCCATGTTCAAGCGATTCCCCTGCCTCAGCCTCCTGAGTAGCTGGGATTACAGGCACCCACCACCACACCCAGATAATTTTTTTTTTTTTCTTTTTGAGATGGAGTCTAGCTCTTCTGCCCAGGCTGGAGTGCAATGGCGCGGTCTTGGCTCACTGCAATCTCTGTCTCCTGGGTTCCATCAATTCTCCTGCCTCAGCCTCCTAAGTAGCTGGGATTACAGGTGCCTGCCACCAGGCCCTGCTAATGTTTTATGTGTGTGTGTGTTCTTTTAATAGCGACAGGCTTTCACCATGTTGGCCAGACTGGTATCGAACTCCTGATCTCGTGATCTGCCTGCCTCGGCCTCCCAAAGTGCAGGGATTATAGGTATGAGCCACCACGCCCGGCCCTAATTTTTGTATTTTTTAGTAGAGACAGGGTTTCACCACGTTGGCCAGGCTGGTCTCGAACTCCTGACTTCAGGTGATTCACCTGCCTGGTCCTCCCAAAGTGCTGGAATTACAGGCGTGAGCCACCATGCCTGGCACCATTTTTTAAAATGTAAACATTTATGGCTGGGCATGATGGCTCATGCCTGTAATTCCAGCACTTTGGGAGGATGAGGCAGGTGAATCACCTGAAGTCAGGAGTTCGAGACCAGCCTGGCCAACGTGGTGAAACCCCGTCTCTATTAAAAATACAAAAATTATCTGGGCGCGGTTGCAGGTGCCTGTAATCCCAGCTACGGGAAAGGTTGAGACAGGAGAATCCCTTGAACCTGGGAGGCAGAGGTTGCAGTGAGCCGAGATCGTGCCATTGCACTCCAGCCTAGCAACAGAGTGAGACTCTGTCTCCAAACAAACAAACAAACAAATTAGCCAGGCATGGTGATTGGTGCCTGTAATCCCAGCTCAGGAAACTGAGGCAGGAGAATCGCTTGAGTGCTGGAGGTGGAGGTTGCAGTGAGCCAAGATCTTGCTATTGCACTCCAGCCTGGGCAACAAGAATGAGACTCCGTCTCAAAAAAAAAATAGCTTTAGAAATTCTGATTCCTCAGAGTTCCAGTGGACAGAGAGATGTCTGCCCTTTGCCTCCTTTTGTTCTCCCTTGCTTTTGTGAGGGTATATGTGTTTTCTCATTCTGTCTTTCTGAGTCTGCCTTCTGTCTGCCTGCCTTCTGTTTTCCTTTCATATTTATTATATTTCATTTGAAGTGAAATGACAGGGCTGGGAGTCATGCCTCCCCAGGCATGAGGCGTGTGTGGGCTGTATCCCAGAGGAGATTTTCTTTGCCAATTGTGGAATGAAGACTGTATCAAAGTTCAGAGGACCCGCCAACACAGAAGACAGAAACACCAGATGCTTGGGCCTCGAAGCAGAAGGAGCAACCAGCCAGTCCCAAGATACCTGCGTGGCAATGTGATGTGCTGTGCAACGTGCGGCAAGCTGTGAAGAGCCAGCATCTACTTCTGGAAGCTGTCCTTCTGAAGCTTCTGAACAAACTTTCATCAGCATCTGTCAAATGACTTGATTTCTGAGTGAAGAGCTGCATAAAGATGTGCCTTCAAACCAGTCTTTGTACATTATGTTCAGGCGTCATTGAGAAAAGTGATGACTAACAATTCTTGGACATATACCTGCTGGGTATTAATCTTTATACTGGGCATTCGCAGACTGTAGTGGAACCTATGGGTGGCCTACTCAACTTTTATTTCTCCGTTCTTCCTTGCTAACAGAACCCCAATTTTGTTCATCTATTGTTTCCTTTTGTTGTTGTTTTTTGAGACAGAGTCTCACTCTGTTGCCCAGGCTGAAGTGCAGTGGCAAGATCTCAGCTCACTGCAACCTCCACCTTCCAGTTGCCAGCAATTCTTCTGCCTCAGCCTCCCAAGCAGCTGGGACTACGGGCGTAAGCCACCACACCCGGCTAATTTTTGTATTTTTAGTAGAGACGGGGTTTCACCTATTGGCCAGGCTGGTCTCGAACTCCTGACCTCAGGTGATCCACCCACGTCAGCCTCCCAAAGTGCTGGGATTACAGGCGTGAGCTGCCGTGGCCAGTCAAGTTGTTCTTAAATAGGAAATATAGGCCAGGCACAGTGGCTCATGCCTGTAATCCCAGCACTTTGAGAGGCCAAGGCAGGCAGATCACCTGAGGTCAGGAGTTCAAGACCAGCCTGGCCAACATGGTGAAACCCTGTCTCTACTAAAAATACAAACAAAAAAAATTAGCTGGGCGTGGTGGCACACACCTGCAGTACCAGCTACTAGGGAGGCTGAGGCAGGTGGATCACTTGAACTCAGGAGGTGAAGGTTGCAGTGAGCCGAGATCACCCCACTGCACTCCATCCTGGGTGGCAGAGACCCCGTCTCAAAAAAAAAAAAAAAAAAAAGTATAAAGAAATGGAATAGAGTGATAGAGTGGAAAACCTCCTTCCTCCTCAACTCTTGCATAATTGCTAATGACCTGGTATTTCTGGAAGTTACGCTGGGGAAAAGATGGTGAGCAGTAAGAGGTCATCCAGAGCTCATTTTGTCATTCAGAGTATGCTGCTTCTCCTTCTGGGCACAGTCCATGGCTGTCCTAGAGGCTGCTGTCAAGATTGGCAGCATGCCCAGTTTTCTTTGGTGCAAGACTACCTGGGTTCAAATTATGGCTCCCCAGCTCCAGTCTGAGAGGCTTGGGGCAAGTTACTTAAACATTCTGTGTCCCAGTGCCTTCATATGTAAAATGAGGATAACACTAGATCCTACCTGGTGGGATTCTTGGAAAGATTAAATGAGTGAATATATATAAATTACTTGGAATAGTGCCTGGCCTATTTGTAAACTCAAGTTTTAGCTGACAGTATTATTTTTTTCTTCCTACAACACCTACTATTATTAATAGACACTGATACTTGAAATCACACAGTCTCCATGATCCATATGTTGCTTCAGCCGAGGTTAATTCTCCGTTCCTAGAGTTGGTGGCTAGTACCATTGGGTGCAAATGAGGGCAGCCCAAAGAAGGGAGCCATTCACAGACTGGCCTGGGGGTGTCCTGAAGCCAAATGAGGATGCCTTCCTTGTTACTTCAAACTCTAAAGGATGAAAGGCTATGGGCTGTTTTCACAACAGAAGCACCTATGACACCCCCGGGGTGGGTGCTGTCTATGAATGGCTCTCTTCTTTGAGCTGCCTTCCTGCTACTCCTTTTACATATTGGTTATGTACTTCCTGAAACCCCTCACACTGTGCCTAGGACATATAGGTGCCTAATACATTTGAGCCACAACACTACGAACTCACCAGAGAAATCACTTCATGAAAAATAATAGCTGTCATTCACATATTTCTTTATAAAGCGTTTCCCAAAACTTTATTACATTGTCACAGCTTCTTTGATTATAAGGCAGGAAGGGAAAAAAAATCTTATTATATTTTCCAGGAAACAAACAAATAAATAAACTGAAGTCCAGTGGGCTTGAGTAAACCGAAGGTTTGTCCAGTTAGTGGAGGTTTGGTCTCTTGAATTCAGGTTTCATTTTCCAAATCCCAGGTGTTTCCCATTGCCTGGGGGAAAAACTGGGAAACTGTTGATTCCTCTCCTCCCAATGTCCCGTTTGCCCTCTGCTCAGTCAAGCCAGATATGGACAGAGCCACCTTTTAGAGAAACCATAACAAAGCCACCCTTCTCTAAGTGAGTCTCACTGCCAGTGCAATAACAAGCCACTCCACATGGTCAACAATCATGATGGAGGAGGTGCCAGGAACTGTGCTAAGTGCTGGGGATTTAAAGAGGCATGTCAGGCGAGGAACTGCATTCTAGCACACCTGAGAGAGAGCGTGAGTTGTGTGCTCCTAGAAACAGGATAGGAGGCAGCACTGGACAGAATAAAGGCAAAATGTCAACAAAAGCTCAGAAACACGGAAAATCATAATGTAAATAATGAAGAAACAACTGCAAAGAAAGCTGAACTCGACTTCCAAGCCTCCCTCCTCTGTCTCCATTCCCAGTATTCCCTGTTAGGATGTCTTATGGCTAAAAAGATCTTGTAAAGCTTGGCCATATCTTGAGCTAGAAGCAGCCAGGGAGATTTCCTCTTTGAGGGCTTCCTCCTCACCTGGACAGATGGGGGACTACTGCAGGGTATCTGGGGATGGAATATGGGAAATAGGGAGGAGAGAATCGCTGTGTCTGTCATCTCTATAGACTAAGCCTCAGAATCTCTTCTGGCTTGCCTATGAATTATTGGTTTTATATAATGCTTGTGAACTGTGCATTTAATGTGAGAATTAAATCATTCTGTTACAGCACTATAAATCAAAGAGTGAATGGAGGGAGATTTCAAAGTGACTCTTCCCCTTGATGGGATGGGAGGGAACACCACCACCACCACCACCAGGTCCACCACTCACAGGACTCATTTACCTCTTCAAAAGGGTGCAGCCTAGGTGGGATATTTTTGTTCTACTTGACAGCAGAACAAAATACTTTTTAGGTTAATACTTTTTAGGTTAATAAGAAGGGTTCTAACTCCCAGAAATAGAAGGAGTTTATTTTGTAGTAAGCAGGAAGCCAATGGACCCCTCCCCACTGCCTATCTCTGTTCCAAACAGCTTCCCCACTCTGATATCTCTGAGCCAGCATCAGTCCTCAGTGACCAATTTACCAATGACCTGGCAGCTGCTCCTTCTGTAGAAAATTCAGTTCCATCTAGTGCCAGCTGGACAGCCCAGCTGCTCCCAAGGATGCTCCCAGAAGCACTGTTTCCCATGTTCTGAGAGGTCTTGGTGTCAAACGAAGTGAGGGCTCCATCCTAACCACATTGGCTGACCACTAAGCGCTGATGGGCCTAAATGAATCCTCGCCACAAGCAAAAAGACGGCTATAATGATTTCTGTCTGGCCTGCTTGAACCCTCGTTACTTGAACCCCACGCGTGGCCAAATTAAGTCAGGAAGACACAGATGCAACCGCTTTCAGGCTTTATTGGAGATCCTCCGGGCGGGCCGGGCTCACACAAGGAAGGAGAGCCAGCAACCGCGCCCAAGTGAGCCTGCTCAGGGCTTTTATAGAGTTGTGGGAACTGGGCGGGGGAAAGGGAAGGGAGAGCTGACGTTGAGGTTGGAGATTGGTTTAGCTATTGGCATGGGCGGGAAGTTGACGTGGCAGTTTGGAGCCGAGCCAGGGCTTTGTTTGAGTTTGGGCGCACACGGGGAGCATAC
>PVKV010029490.1:0-16268 GCA_004027835.1 Alouatta palliata | reverse complement strand
GAGTTCTCCCTCTTAAAGGATGACAGAGGTCCTTGGGTTTAATCAAAATTTAATACCTTGTGAGAGGAAATATGAAGAATACAAATTATCAGTATAGGCAATATGTTGAATGCGGTGATTGCCAATTTTAAAAAGTCTCCTTGTCAGCCTGTGCACCTTGATTTGTAGTTAGGAACACACAGCCAGAACTGTATTAAGCCTCTGAGAAAACAAAGGAATGAGATACATATTCTGTTGCAAGCAAATGTATCAAAGATTCAACAAAACCATAATATCTAAAATAATAAAACAGCATATTTAAAAATATTTAAATCAGGGAATTTTTCCCCAAGAAAAATCGAAAGCTCCTGTTTAATCTAATGCGGGGCAGATAAATCTTCCATGAACCGCCTTTATATTCACCCAAGCAGTAAATTAAGAAGGCAGAAGTCAGAATGAGTCCCAGAAATCTTTCTGTTGAGGAAAACCAGAATCTGAGGAAGAAGCAGGGGTTAGATGTGCTTGTTTGTCACCAGAAGAATGCAGCTCCATTAAGCAAATAAAGAAATACAGATGGGTTCAGAGTTCTTCAGATATCTTAGAGCAAATCAGATACTATTGGCTTGGTGCTATATACTGTAATTAAGGGAATAGCAACAGTGTCAGATATTTTGGCATACTGACTTATTGGCTCCAATTTTTATAGCCTTGCAGGCACAGCCATTGCCATGTGGCTTTGAAATTCCTCCACTAGAGGCATTGATGTTGGGTTTGAATATTTTGCTTGCTATGGCCAATAGGATGCAAGCAGAGGGACCATGTAGCAGTTCCAGGCTTGGTCCTTAAGAGGCATTTGTGTTTTCAGTTGCTATCTTTGTTTCTGTCATTGTTATGAGAAGAAAATACTCTGGTCAGCCTGGTGGTCCAAGGAGGAGGAAGAGAGATGCCACATCAAACAGTTCTGGACTCACACTCAGCCTAGGTCAGCTGACCTCTAGCCAATCCACAGATACACAAGCAAGAATAAAGAATTGGTATTGAAAGCTGCTGGATTTTGAAATTGTCAAGCAACATTACTCTGACAATAGGCGACTGACATAAATGGCTGTTTTATAGGGTTAGTTGAAGAAAAGGCTGAGAGAACCTTAATCTAAGGACTGTCAGATCTTCATGGTCACGTTTATTCTGAACAGTTAATAGAAAGTTAAATTTTCTACAGAAACTGGAGCATATACTATATCTGAAATTGACAGATTATTTGGAAGAACTAACACAAAAGGTTTTCCACTGATTTATATAGGGTTGGGAGAGAAATGTGCTCCGATTTGTGTTGCAGCTAATTAATTCTACCTCATGTCACCCACCCTGTAAAAGCTGTTCTTCTTTTTATACCTTCCTCCTCAAATATCAGACGGCTGGGAGTGAGACTACTTGTCAGGTTTTTGTCTTCTTATTTGAAGTCCTCACTTTATAAATTTAGCTGGGAATCTTCACACTGTTTCTATAGTGGTTGTACTAGATTGCAATCTCACCAACAGTGTAAAAGTATTCCCTTTTCACCACATCCATGCCAACATCTATGTTTTTTTCATTATGGCCATTCTTGCAGGAGTAAGGTGGTCCCGCATTGTGGTTCTGATTTGCACCTCCCTGATCATTAGTGATTCTGAGTATTTTTTCATATGTTTGGTGGCCATTTGCATATCTTGGAGAATTGTCTATTCATGTCCTTAGAGCACTTTTTGATAGAGTTGTTTGGTTTTTTCTTGTTGATTTGTTTGAGTTCCTTGTAGATTCTGGATATTTGTCCTTTGTCAGATACATAGTTTGTGAAGATTTTCTTCTACTCTATGGGTTGTCTGTTTACTCTGCTGATTATTTCTTTTGCAGGGAAGAAGCTTTTTAGTTTAATCAAATCCCATTATTTATCATTATTTTTGTTGTATTTACTTTTAGGTTCTTTGACATGAAGTCTTTGCCTAAGCCAATGTCTAGGAGGGTTTTTCTGATGTTATCATCTATATTTTTATGATTTCAGGTCTTAGATTTAAGTCTTTGATCCATCTTGAGTTGACTTTTATATAAGGTGAGAGATGAGGGTTCAGTTTCATTTTCCTACATGTGGCATGCCAATTATCCCAGTACCATTTGTCGAACAGGGTGTCGTTTCCCCACTTTATCTTTGTTTGCTTTGTTGAATATGAGTTAGCTATAAGTATTTGGCTTTATTTCTGGGTTCTCTATTATTTTCTGTTGGTTTATGTGTCTATTTTTATAACAGTACCATGCTGTTTTGGTGTCTATAGCCTTTTTTTTTTTTTTTTTTGACAGGGTCTCACTCTGCTACCTAGGCTGGAATGAAGTAGTACAATTTTAGCTCACTGCAACCTCCACCCCAGGGTTCAAGTAATTCTCATACCTCAGCCACCTGAGTAGCTGGGATTACAGGCATGTGCCTCTACACCTGGCTAATTTTTGTTTGGGTGTTTGTTTGTTTGTTTGTTTGTTTTTAGTAGAGACAGGGTTTCACCATGTTGGCCAGGCTGATCTTGAACTTCTGGTCTCAAGTGATCCACCTGCCTCAGCCTCCCAAAGTGTTGGGATTGCAGGCATGAGCCACTGCACCTGGCTGACTATAGCCTTATAGTATAGTTTGAAGTTGGGTAATGTGATACTTCCAGATTTGTTCTTTTGCTTAGTTTTCCCTTGGCTATGAGAGCTCTTTTTTGGCTCAATTTGAATTTTAGGATTGTTTTTTCTAGATCTTTAAGAATGATAGTAGTATTTTGATGGGAATGGCATTGAATTTGTAAATTACTTTTGGCAGTATGGCCATTTTCACAATATTGATTCTACCCACCCATGTGCATGGGATGTGTTTCCATTTGTTCGTGTCATTTATGATTTCTTTCAGAAGTGTTTTGTACTTTTCCTTGTAGAGGTCTTTAGCCTCCTTGGTAGGTATGTTCCTAAGTATTCCTTAAAGAACTAAAAGAAGGGCCAGGTGTGGTGGCTCACACCTGTAATCCCAGCACTTTTGAAGGCTGAGGTGGGCAGATCATAAGGTCTGGAGTTCCAGACCAGCCTGAGACACATGGTGAAACCACTCCCACCCAGCTACTAATATATAAAAATTAGCCGGGTATGGTGGCACGTGCCTGTAATCCCAGCTACTTGAGGGGCTGAGGCAGAAGAATTGCTTGAACTCAGGAGGCAGAGGTTGCAGTGAGCTGAGATCATGTCACTGTACTCCAGCCTGGGCAACAGAGTGAGACTACATCTCAAAAAAAAAAAAAAGAACTAAAATTAGATTTACCATTCAATCCAGCAATCTCACTACTGGGTATCTACCTAGAGGAAAAAAAGTATTACACAAAAAAGATACTTGCATACACATGTTTATAGCAGCACAATTCACAATTGCAAAAATATGGAACCAGCCCAAATGCCCATTAATCAATGAGTGGGTAAAGAAAATGTTATATAGCTTTGTGCAGTGGCAGTATCGTAGCCAAGGAGGTTTATCCGAAGTGCGATTATTGCTAATTGAAAACTTTTCCCAATACCTCATTATGATGACTTGAAATATAGTTGGCATTGGCAATTTTTGACAGTCTCTATGGAGACTGAATTAATTTTTTTTAAAAAGAAAATTATACACACACACACACACACACACACACACACACGTGTGTATACACTATGGAATACTACCCAGCCATAAAAAGGAATGAAATAATGGCATTCTCAGCAACCTGGATGGAACTGGAGACCATTATTCTAAGTGAAGTATTTCAGGACTGGAAAACCCAACACCGTATGTTGTCACTCATAAATGGAAGCTAAGCTATGCAGATGCAAAGGCATAAGAATGACACAATGGGCTTTGGAGACTTGGGGGAAGGGGTGTCGGGGGTGAGGCATAAAAGACTACACATTGGGTACAGTGTACACTGCTCAGGGGATGGGTGCACCAAAATCTCAGAAATCACTGCTAAGGAACTCATCCGTGTAACCAAACACCACCTGCTCCCCAAAAACCTATTGAAATAAAAAATAAAAATAAAATATAAACAAATCTAACTGGGTTTTTTGCTGCATTAATTTTCATTTATTAGCCTTTTGGAAGAAGTCTGGAGTACCCCCTCAGAATTGGCAAGGCCTTCTGGCTTACAGCAAGAGGAGGAGAGACAGTGTCAGAAGTATACAGGCAGTCCAAAAATCCCTGGTAGCATTGATTGGACAGAGGAATTGGGACAAAGACTGAAGCCAGGTCTGAGTTGGAACTGTACCATAGCTAGTTGCTTTGCAAGGCCAACACTTCCAATTGTTATCCAATATATCTAATTCCATCAACTAACGCAACTAACAGACTCTATAATTTTGATTCTGAAAGTGTTATAAGAACTTTGGAAAGACAAGAAAACAGAAAAAGAAAAGAAGAAAAATAAAAGCAGAAATAAGACCGCCGCCTAGGGATAAGCTCTCCTAACATTTGGCTATCTGATAAGTTTTGGCTCTATGTCCATACCCAAATCTCATGTTGAATTGTAATTCCTAATGTTGGGGTGGGGACCTGCCGGGAGGTGATGAGATCATGGAGGCAGATCTCTCCCTTGCTGTTCTCATGATAGTGAGTGAGTTCTCATGAGATCTAATGGTTTAAAAGTGTGTGGCACATCCGCCTTCACTCTCTGTCTCTTGCTCTGCCATGCGAAGGTGTTCGCTTCCCCTTTGCCCTTCCATCGTGATTGTAAGTTTCCTGAGGCCTCCTAAACTGTGCTTCCTGTACAGCCTATAGAACTTCAACTGTTAGTTAAACCTCTTTTCTTCCTAAATTACCCAGTCTCAGATAGTTCTGTATAGCAATGTGAGAATGGACTAATGTACTATCTTTATTTCTAATCTTTTTTTTTCTTCTCCTTGGGTGGTATATATTTCTTAAACAAAGTTGATTTTTCAATAAAAAGTCATTACTCCCTAAGAGTATATTTTAAAAGATGTTAAAAGGCATTCTGTGACAAAAATAATTCAGTGGTATACTAATTTGAAAAACACTGTATTTTAATGTCCCCCTTCCATAGATTAATAATCACATAATTATATCAAGGTTTTGGAAATATTTACAGTAAAGAAATTTTTAAACCCCAAATTTTATTACCTATAAAACTATTTTTTTTTGCAGAAACCTACTAAAATCTTGTGGGACTCCATAGAGTACCTACTTGGAAACACTGGTTTAAGATGTTTGTCTCTTTTAATTTATTTTGCCTGGTGGTTGGTGAGTCCTTTTCATTTATAGACTCAGGTCTTTCTTTGGATTGGGAGTTTTCTTTTATTTCTTTGGCTGTGGCTTCTGTTCTTTTTGTAGAATTAATATAACTATATTGGATCTCCTGAAATTTTTGCATATATCAGCTTCATTTTCTTTGTCATCTAATAATTTTTCTCTTTAGAAATTTTCAAGATTATTTTCTACTTGATTAATTTAGTTACCTGCAATCTTTAATCTGTAGAAATATAATTACACATATTTTCAAGAAATGCCTATTTTCAAAAAGGCAGATACGATTTGGTTTGTTTATTTAAGATGCAAATCCATTTTCACTTACTTTCTGTCAGGGTTTTTATTTAGAAATGAAGGCCTAAATGTTTTCTTACTTTTTTAATAGCTTAAAACTTGCATTTAAAGTTTGATATTTTGTTTGGAACTCCCCCTCACTTAATTAGAATAAGAAGTAAAAACCTAGTACCAGGGAATGAAATGAACTCTCCTAGACATTAGGGTCTGTGTGAAGATGGCACACCAGAATGGGAACAAACGTGGCCACAAGAGGAGCCTGGAAAATACCTGGATTCTAATGGAAAAAAAGAACCTGTCTTTTGCTTGGAATTTCCTCATGTGGCCCCAAATAGCTATCCAGTTCGTGCCTTTCCATACATGTAAGTTAAATACATGTATAAGAAAGTTCCAGTGTAAAATCAACATAGGCATAATTATATATAAGCATGTATACAATACACAGAGAGTTTATACCACACACAATGTTCCTTCTCTAAAGATATAGTAAGAATATTTAGGCAGTGTGATTTACAGAAGCGCTCCTGTAGAGGGTTCATTTTATTCCCTGCTAAGACAATTGCTTAGCTCTACCGATTCATTCAAATCTGCCTGGGATGTGGCATCTTTTTATCTGGGCCTTTATTATTCATAGATTTTATACCTCTGGATAGTTCAAGTTTACTTCAAGTACTGTTTTTAAATTTGATTTCTAAGGTAGCTTTGTTTTCTCCAGTCTACTCTGCAAAAGTTCCTGCTGTTAGGCCAGTTGTTACTCCAAAAATGCTCTTTCTCTCCTTTGAGAGTTCTCTGCCTATCTTTTTTCCTTGCTCTGTCATGAGTTCATTTTTGCTGGCTCTGTTCTCTTCCATGGTCAGGTTAATTCTCGTAAGTCTCAATCAGGATTTTGACATAAGGAGTTATTTCTTAATAGACACTCGGCTGAAAAAAAAATGATTTCTCAAAAATGAAACAACCCCAACCAGAGTTCAAGGGTATAACTCTATCAGTACACCCTACCAGTGTCACATAGGCTTCATGGGCATTGAAAATTTCGGGCCATAGGAGAATGAAGACAGTCTTGATGAGAGGAGCAGGCATAGCTAAGAGTTTACTACTGTCTTGAACCTCAACACTAAAATATTCTTTTCTGAGAGTTTAGATTCATGGCACTTATTTTCTAAATGTTTACTTTCTTCCTCAAAGAAACACGGTATTTCAGAGTAAAGTTTAAAGTACAACACTTTCTAGGAACAAAATAGCTTACTGATACTTAACTGTTACAACCTCCTATAAGCTAAACATTTGCCTTTGTATAGCTCTAATTATCTTTGCTTCTCTGCCATTCCCTGGATTCCCAGATGCCCTTCATAGCTTTAGGTTTAGATGCTTCATTCTGCCCTTTGATCACCTTTAACACAAGTTTGCAAGATCAAATACAGAATGCCCAGTTCAATTTGAATTTTATGGAAACAATGAATAATTTTTTTATAACTTACACTTTTTTTTATAACTTACACTGTGCGTCTTATACTTCAGAATAAGTATGCATGAAGAATACTTTTTACTAAAAAAGATCCATTATTAAATTTGGCAAAAGAACACAAAACTTAAATTATGAAAACTACACATTGCTAAAAGAAATTTAAGATCTAAATAAATAGAAAGGCATCCATTGATCACAGATGGGAAGATTTGATATTGTTAAGACAGCTATACTCTCCAAATGGATCTATAGATTCAATTCAATCTATATTAGAATACCAGCTGGTTCTTTACAGAAATTGACAAGCTGATCCTAAAATTCATATGGAAACTCAGAGAACTCAGAATAGCTTAAACTTTTTTGTTCTTGAAAAAAAAAACACATTGGAGGACTTACATCCCACTTTCGAAACTTAATGCAAAGCAACAGTAATCAAGGCAATATAGTATTGGCATAAGCATAGATTAAGATTAATGGAAAATAATTAAAAGGTCAGACAAATTCATGTATCTATGGCAACTGATTTTCAAGAAGACTGCAAAAGCAATTCAATGGGAGAAAATATAGTCTTTTCAACAAATGGTGCTGAGACAATAAAATCACCATATGCTAAAGGATAAAGTTGGACTCTTAACGCACACTATATATAAAAATTAACTCAAAATGGATGAAAAACTTAAGGGTAGGAAATAAAATTATGAAACTCTTAGAAAAAATACTGAGATAAACTTTTGTGACCTTTGATTTGGCAATGGATTCTCAGATGTGACACCAAAAGCACAAGGAACAAGAACAAAAAGATAAATTGAACTTCATTAAAACCAAAAAGTTTTGTGCTACAAAGGACACTATCAAGAAAGTGAAAAGGCAACCCACAGAAAAGGGAAAAATATTTGACAATTGTATATCTGACAAGGGACATGTATCTAGAATATGTAAAGAACTCCTGCAACTCTAAAAAGACAAACCAGTTAAAAAAATCACCAAATATCTGAATAGACATTTCTCCAAGGAAGATAAACAAATGACCAATAAATATATTAAAAGATATCCAACATCATTAGTCATCAGGAAAATGCAAATGAAAACTCCAGTAAAATACTATCTTACAGTCACAAGGAAGGCTATAATAAAAAAGTCAGATAGTAAACATTGATGAGGATATAGAAGCCTCATACATGCTTATGGGAATGTAAAAATGTTCTCAAAAAATTAAAGACAGACTTATCAAATGATTTAGCAATTCCACTTCAGTGTATACCTAAGAGAAATGAAAACATACATCTATGCAAAGACTTGTATAGAAATGATCATAGCAGCATTATTTAGAAATGACATAGCTAATGTGTGTAAACAGCTCAAATGTCCATCAACTGATGAATGGATGAGCAAAATTTGTATTTCCATGCAATACAATATTATTCAGCTATAAAATTGAAGGAAGTACTAATACATGCCACAACATGGATGAATGTTGAAACATTATGCTAGTCATAAAATACCACATATTATATGATTCTGTTTATGTGAAATGTCCAGAAAAGACAAATCTGTAAGTGATAGAAAATAGATTAGTGGTTTTCTAGGGTGGGGTAGGGGGTGGAGATGGATGTTTGGAGGTTGATAAATAATATGGGTTTTCTGTTTGAGATGAAAGTGTTCTAAAATTTCCCGTGATGATAGCTGCACGTGTCTGAGTGTACTAAATATCATTCAGTTGTACACTATAAATAGATAAATCATATGGTATATGAATTATATATAAATAAAGCGGTTACAAAATAATCTATTTATTGTTATTTGAAATTCAAATTTAACTGGGGGTCCTGTATTTTTATGTGTTAAAGCTGCCAAGTGTATTTTAAGAGAAGAGTGCTAAGCACCCTTAGCAAGTGCGTTTCCGTATTTCTCAGCACTGCCACTCTTCTGTCTTCTTTGGCCTAGGGGAACTACTCTGCACCCCTCCAATCAGATTTGTCTTGCTGTCAAAACAACCTGCTCTTCCTGTCCTCGGTGGCTAGGCCACCCCTGCTGCAGGATGGAAGTCTAACTTATATTCTGCTATTGTGAGAATTAAATTCCCTTTAACTCCCTGACATTTTAAAATTTTCAAAATGAATAGAAAAGGTTTTGAGCAACCCCATATAGTGGTTTCTTCCCAGCTTGAGTAATATTATTTCTTTAATTAAGGTTAGCTATGAAATTAAGAGGGATTTTGAAGATTTTGATTTTTTTTCTCCCTTTCCTTTTCAGCCAGTGGCTCTCAAACATTGTCACATTTTAACATCACATGGAGAGACTTTTAAAATCCAGATGCCCAAGCCCCATCCCAAGCCAAATAATTTAGAAGCTTTGGAGCTGGGACCCTGGTATCAGGAAGTTTTAAAGCTTTCTGTGTGATCTTTATTGTATTTATACAGATGTAATGTTCATACAAGTCACCGAGAAACTTGTAAAAGTACAGATTCTGATTCAGTGAAGCCAAACATCCTGCATTCAAAACTTTACAGTATTAGAGAAGGATAATGGAATAGGATTGCAGATGTGGCATAAGTTATGGAGGCTCACTCTTAGTAACTCTACTGTATCCCCCTGAGGTCTGCTGCTTTAAAAGTCTAAGGTTATAAATTTAAGAACAGCAGCAACCCCCTTTTATTGAGTGATTAGTACATGCTTTGTGCTCTACATACATTAATTCATTTAAGGCTCAAAACACCCCTAGAGAGTAGTCCAGCAGATGCTGTTGATGCTCCACCCTGTATCTTCTTGGTCCACTTCTGAGTTCACCTCAAGCCACAGTGTGTATCTCCCATACAAGTTGCCTACCTTCAGCAGCTGAGTCCCTCAGCTCCTTTGCCTGAGGGCTTTCTCCAAAGCCACAGGAATGTGCTCAGCCCCATGCAGGGAAGCCTGGAATGCAAAGCACTGGACTATCGTGATTTGTTTCGAATGTACAGTTTGAATACAAAAATGTTTATTGTGGTTTTATCGATAATAGTCCCAAGCTGGAAACAGTCCAAATGTCCGTCAGCAGGAGAGTGGATAAATCAATTATAGTCTATTCTTACAATGGAATCCCACATAGCAATAAAAAAATGAACGGCTGCCTGCACAATGTGGATGAATCTCACAGTCATATGTCAAGCAAAAAAATCTCAACAACTTATGAGGTTCAAGAGCAGACAAAACTAATCAATGGTGATAGGAGTCAGCACAGTAGTTATTTGAGGAGAGCAGCATTAAGGGAAGAAGCACATCTATTAGGGTAGTGGAAATGTTCCATGTCTTGACCTGGCTAATGGTTTATGGATGCAGACCTACAGAAATGCATATCAAACAGTACTCTTTAAAATTTGGGCACTTCATATACCTCACTGTATGCTTGTCACTCCTCGTCACAGCTGCTATGCCAGATACGGCATCTTTACCGATCAGATCAGCACATCCCCTGGCACTTGGTATGCAGCTATTGATTTAGCAAATACATTCTTTCCAATTCCCAGCAGGTAAGAGAATGAAAACTGTTTTTATTTACATAGGAAGAACAGCAAAACACATTTAATTTCTTGTCCCAGGACTGTTAACTTTCCTGCCTTCCTTGATAAAACATATTCCAAAGGGATATTAATTATTTTACCTTCACAGAACATTGTTTAGTTCTCCACTATACTGATCACATTAAGTTAACTAGACTTGGTGAGCAGAAAATGGCAAGTTCTCTAGATGCCCTGGTAAGACACACATGTGCATGTGCCAGAAGTGTGAGAAAACCTCTTCCAAGATCCAGGGGTCTTCTCCATCTGTAAAGTTTGTAGGGATCCAATATTCTGGGGCATGTCAGGACATTCCCTCTATGAAAATGAACAAATTACTGCACCTACATAAAGAAAAAAGGGCAGCCTTGTCAAGCCCCCCCAGAAAACCTATCACCAGCCGGACTATGTCACCCCCTCAGAGGTCTGGTCCCTAACTTTGTAGGTCCCCTCTTTCAAGCTTCTAGATTTTAAAAACCTCATCTTCCCTTTCTTTGTCCAGCCCCAGGGGCAGTAGGTGCTTCCTACTTCCTGCGGATATTATCTCTGTTAGATGTTGTCTAAGCAGACTTTCAAGTTTTAAAACTACGTGCATATTTATAATCATATATTAATTCATCAAATATTTAACAAGGGTCTACAATGCCCCAGGCACTATTCTGAGCCCTAAGGATAAAGTAGTGGTCAAAAGAGACCAACTTTTGCCCATGGAGTAAAAACAGACAGACAACAAGCAAGTTAAAATCAAAGGTAACTTCAGATGGTATAAATTCCTAAAAGAAAGATACTGGTGGTCTAGGGAGAGTCATCGGTTTGCAAGTCCTGTAAGACATTCTGCCTTTTCAGGTCCCCAGTGACTATTCAGCCAATGTTCTGTTAAAATAACCAGTATGGTGGATTCATTCTTTCCTTTCTTCCTGTTAAGATTCAACCAGAGAAATGGAATTAGTAGATTTATTGCAAAGAATTGGCTTATATGATTGTGGGGCCTGGCAAGGCAAGTCTGAAATTCGCCGGGCAAGCCATCAGAAACAACAGGCATTAGGAACTCTGGAATGAGCTGAAGCTTCTATCTGAAGGCAGAATTTCTTTTCTTCAGGGCAGCCTCAGTTCTGCTCTTAAAGCCTTTCAACTGACTCAATCAGGCCCACACAGAGTATCTAAGATAATTTCCCTTACTGAAAGTCAACTGATTGTGAACTTTAATCACATGTACAAAATATCTTCACAGTGACACCCAGATGAATGTTTCATTGAATAATTGGAAACAATGGCCTAGCCATGTTATGCATAAAACTGACAATTACAGTCTACCTCCGAGTTCCCCTAGAGCTGTGGTGGACATTTCCCATACACGGTGAG
The DNA here is from genome assembly GCA_004027835.1 of Alouatta palliata. NCBI lineage: Eukaryota > Metazoa > Chordata > Mammalia > Primates > Atelidae > Alouatta > Alouatta palliata. Next base: position 4,348 of record PVKV010029490.1, on the reverse strand, counting down.
AGTTTCTCACATCAAGTGTCAAAGCGTCTCTGTTGCTTTCCCTGAGGGCTTTCTCAAGCCGCAGGAGGATGTGTTTTGAGTGATACTTCTGAAGTGGGATTGAGTGCTGCTGTCCATGGTGGTAGCCTGCTTATTAATGCACTCTCTATAAGCATTTCTCTCGTCCTTGTCTCACTTTCCCCACTCCCTGACTTGTGCTTTCTGGGGCCACTTCCAAATAAATTACTAGCATCCAAGTCCATTATTCAAGGTCTACTTTTGAAAAAAACACCAACTATGTCAAGTAAGCGTCATGGTCAACCCCATTCATTCTATGCCTTCCTTTTTTCCATACCAGCCAAAATAATCTCTTGATTATATCAAGTTACTCCCCTGCTTAAAATCTTTTATGAGATCTTAACAATTAGAATAAACTTCAGACATTTTAACTAAGGCTTAAAATGCCTACCTGGGATGCCCTGGCCCAGGCCTCCAATGTCATTTTTCGTTATGCTTCCCACACTCACTCTCAGCCACCCTAGCCTCTGCTTGCTCTTCAGTCACACAAGATTATCCTTTGTGGGGCTCATGGCCTTTGCATTGGCTGTTCTGTCTTACACATTTTCATCCACATTTCTACATGGTGGCTGCTTCTCAACATTCGGACCTCTCTGAAATGCCTCTTCCTCAGAGAGACCCTCCCTCCATCACCCTGACTGAAATAACATCCTGTCTTCCAGGACTTGCAAACCGATGACTCTCCCTAGACCACCAGCATCTTTCTTTTAGGAATTTATACCATCTGAAGTTACCTTTGACTTTCACTTGCTTGTTGTCTGTCTCTTTTTACTCCATGGGCAAAAGTTGGTCTGTTTTGACCACCACTTTATCCTTAGGGCTCAGAATAGTGCCTGGGGCATTGCAGACCCTTGTTAAATATTTGATGGATTCATAAATGATTATAAATATGCAGTTTTAAAACTTGAAAATCTGTTTAGACAATATCTGTGAGTAGGGATAAGGGATAACGAAGATGGAGTAAACATGAGCTTTACAAGCACTGGAGGTGGTGGGGTCAAGATACAGAGTGGTTAAGGTTGCGCCTGTATCTGTATGGATGATGAAATGATCTAAGACTAAGAACAAAACAGATGAAAAATCTCTGTGGTTTAGGTGGGAGTGACTAAAGGATTGGTAGATGACAGGTAGAAATGATATTTAAAATTAGAGCTTTAGTTTTCCTTTTCAAAAAATCCTCCCCAGTCCTCCGCACACCAAATATTTGTTGTGTTGTTGACACCAACGGCGATTCAATAATTTCATTATTAGTTGTAGGTTTCCTTAATCTATTTTAAACATAGAATAGGTCTCATATATAGTATGTGCTCAATAAATATTTGTGCAGTTGATTGTTAATTTTATATGTTAACTTGATTGAGTTAAGGGATGCCCAGAGAGCTGGTAAAACATTATTTCTGGGTATGTCTATAGGGTGTCTGTGGAAGAGACTAGCATTTGAATCAGTGGACTGAGTAAAGAAGATACACCCTTACCAATGTGAGGGGCAGACAGCATCTAATCCATTGAGGACCTGAATAGAACCAAAGGCAAAGGAAGGGCAAATTCTTGCTCCCTATCTTTGAGCTGGAACACCCAGCTTCTCCTGCTTTCAAGACATCAAAGCTCCTGTTTCTCAGGCCTTTGGCTTCCAGCTGAATTATACCACTGCCTTTTCTGGTTCCTCAGCTTACAGACAGCAGATAGTAGGACTTCTTGTTCTCCATAAACATGTGCGCTAATTCTCATAGTAAATATTCTATGATATCATATATATATAATATAGATAATAGTCATGGTTCTCCAGAGAAGCAGAATCAACATCCTAGAAACAGAATCTATGCACTAGTCAACGTTCTCCAGAGAAACAGAAGCCTATGAGAACCAGGTTTAGAGTGATTGTATAACTTGCCCAAAGATACCAAGTAAAATACTGACAGAACTGAGATTTGACTTCAAATTACATTCTCTTAACTGTTAAACAATACTACCTTTGTCTAAAGACTAATTTAGCCACTAGGCTTATGTGGGTTTTTTTTTTTTCAGAGTTTCATAGGTATATGTTTAAAATTTTCTCCAAATACTTTGAAAGTAAAATCTGAAAATCAAACAGATCAATGGAAATTTTGGAGCTGAAATGGAGAAGGCCAGGAAGCATTTAAAACTGGGCTGTGGTTAATGTTATTTGCAGCCTGAGACTATGACTGAGGGGGAGGGAACTTACAGGCTGCTTTAGCTGGGCTCACTCTCTCAACCTCATAGGGAGGTTGTAGTGGGGCCTTACGTAGTGAGAGTGAAGCCCCTGGAAGTTCTGTTCTTTTCTCTCTACTCATTATTCAGACCTCATCCATGTCCTTTAATCTTTCAGCTTGTTGCTCCATAAAATGTGAAAAAAAAAAAAATAGCAACTGCTCTGATCTTCCATAAGCAGCTATTCTGAGAGGGTGAACTATACTGGTATTATGTCTGCCTTCCATAGGTTTACCTTGTCCATATCTATGATGTGTTCCTAGTATACCCTGATGAATAAAGATCCTGAAGTGAAAAATGAAACGCAACATGGTCTGTGGTGAAAATACCCATCACACAGCAGTCCGTGCCATCTGAGGTCCAGACTTTTTCCTGGCCCTGACTCCTTGCTATCAAGTAGAGGAGATATTTTTACCAGAGAAAATTCAGGGTATCTGGGTCCAGTGTATACTACCTGGAATTGCCAAGCCCAAGTCAAAAATCCTGAAGTAATCCTGGAGCTATTTCTGGCCTCGGGCACAGGCTTTGTATTAGAGGAGCATTGAAAATTTCAGAGCCCTTTCACTTATTGACTCATGTAGTCCTTACCATAAGCCCTAGCCTCAGTTCTCCCAACAGTAAAACCAGAGGCATGGCCTGTAATGACTGTTCAAGCAATATCATGTATCTTTCGTGTCCCTAAATTTCCACTCCTAACTACAAATCTCTGGAGAGATCAGTCTTCTATATTGAGGTCTCCTGGCTTCGGTGTGGTCTCGGAAGGGGATAAATCAGTGGTCCCTTGGCATGTGTCTCTCTGCCTCAAGTCAAACATGGGTTGGGCAGGCGTGCCAAGCTTTCTGAGAGACATGCTTCCCATAGGAGGCTGTTAATGGCCTGTCGTGTGCTTCTTTTGGCAGAGCAGTGAGGAACTCTCTGAGGGCCTCAGACACCCTGGGCACCCTAACATAAGAGGAATTAGTAACCAAGATTAAAATTAAGTTGCAGTGGTTTGCTTCAGTGCTGAGGCTCTCAATTGTGGCAACTCTACAAACTTAGGTGGATTTCTTAGCAAATAATTGATCTCTCTGGCCTACATGGTGGGAGAGACACTCAGACTGAGTGACATTCTTTTCCGCTTGGACTCTCAATGCCCACAGATCTCCTTTGGATGGTAATATTGCATTTGTGCTGGAAGGCATTTTTGCTTCAATAAATTAAAAATGGTAAGGATCAATTTACATTCTTTCTTTTTATTCTTTCCTAATGAGAAATGAGTCACTAGTTTTCTGTTGTACTGCTGTTATTCATATCCCTTAACCTTTTATTCGATGAGCAAAAAAAAAAAAATGTCATGTGTGAAAAACTCAAGGGTCACAGACTAGCAGAAACAAAAAGAATACTTATTTTCATTTTTCATGTGGTATTATTTCAGAGTTGTTGTAATTACCATTTTCTGTTGTAAGAAAACATTTTGTTTAAAAATCGTCTTTTGTTATAGTTGTATCTGACCTGAAAAAGTGTCACAGGATGCTTCTCCTCTCTGTACTTCTTTTGACTTTTAATAAAAGGCCAACAATCTTACTAATCTATACCTGTTATATATTTCTTTTCTTTTTTTTCTTTTTTTTTGAGACGGAGTCTTGCTCTGTTGCCCAGACTGGAGTGCAATGGTGCGATCTCTGCTCACTGCAACCTCTGCCTCCCGGTTCAAGCGATTCTCCTGCCTCAGCCTCCTGAGTAGCTGGGACTACAGGCGCATGCCATCACACCTGGCTAATCTTTTGTATTTTTAGTAGAGACAGTGTTTTACCATGTTAGCCAGGCTGGTCTCAATCTTCTGACCTTGTGATCCACCTGCCTCGGCCTCCCAAAGTGCTGAGATTACAGGTGTGAGTCACTGCGCCTGGCCGAGAATAAACGAAAATAAAATCAGTTGAAACAAATCTCACTACTTGCAACAATAGAAAGAAGAGTTTAGGCTGGCTTAAGTGTACAAAAATATCATGGCTTAATCAAAATTCAGGTTCTTGAATATGATGGGCTTTTTTATACAGGTGTTAAAAATCTATCATGACTTTCC
>PVKV010029489.1:6094-23644 GCA_004027835.1 Alouatta palliata | reverse complement strand
GCAATTCTCCTGCCTCAGCCTCCCTAGTAGCTGGGACTACAGGCACGTGCCACCATGCCCAGCTAATTTTTGTATTTTTAGTAGAGACGGGGTTTCACCATGTTGACCAGGATGGTCTCGATCTCTTGACCTCGTGATCCACCCGCCTCGGCCTCCCAAAGTGCTGGGATTACAGGCGTGAGCCACCGCGCCCGGCTGGCATTTAAAGTTTTTAATGGCCGAGAGGAAAAAGCTGAGGCCACCCGCCAGGCCCATTTACAGCAAAAGGTAAGCCTCCAAACCCGAGCTCTTGTAACAGCCCTGAGGCCGGCAGTCCACTGAGCAACTGGTGGAGGGGGTCCATCAAAACCCCCCCAAAATTCTTCAAAGGCCCCACCTGGGCCCTCTTTCAAATGTGGCCAAGAGGGACACTGAGCACGGCAGTGCCCCTGTGCTCGCCCACCTGCCCGAGCTGCAAGCAGACTGGACACTGGAAGGTTGACTGCCCGTCCCGGACTACAGGCTCACCCCCAACACCTCTATGTGAGGGGCAAGCCAGTCCACAGGAAGCAGTCCCTTCACTTGAACTCTTCGGCCTTCTGAACAACTGACGCAGCCCAGACTCGAGGACCCCCATCACCCTTGCCGAGCCCAGGGTAGCGCTACAGGTAGTGGGTAAGTCCATTTCCTTCTTAGTGGACATGGGGGCTATCTACTCTGTATTGCCTTTCTACTGAGGACCTAGCATACTTTCCCAGGTTTCAGTCATGGGAATTGATGAAAAGCCTTCCTGTCCTAATCAAACTCATCCTTTAGCCTGTGTCCTCGAAGGACACCTTTTTTCCCATTCCTTTTTAATCATGCCCTCATGCCCAGTCCCCCTTTTAGGACAAGATATTCTCCAAACTGTGGGGGCCACTCTCCAACTCACTGGCCCCCCACACTCAAGCCCATCACCAGCCCACCTCCTCTTACCACTCTTAACTGCCGACACCATGCTCTGTCTTAACCCTTCACCTAAACCCCCTATTCCTCTTGAGGTAGTTAATCCCTTGGTATGGGACACTTGGTATGGCCTGTAGTGGCCAGACATCACACGCCAGTTAAGATACTTCTAAAAAAATCCTACCCACTTTCCCTCATGTCCCCAGTTTCCTATCTCAAAAACTCACCGCGAGGGCCTAAAGCCTATCATTACCCAACTCCTAGCCCAGGGACTCCTTATCCCCACCAGTTCCCCTTGTAACACTCCTATCTTGATGGTCCAGAAGTCATCCAGAGACTATCGCCTAGTTCAGGATCTACGCCTTATCAACGAGGCAGTGGTACCCCTCCACCCTGTAGTCCCCAACCCATACACCCTATTATCCAACATTCCCTCCACTACCTCCCATTTTACGGTTCTTGACCTCAAGGATGCCTTCTTTACCATTCCCCTACACCCTGAGTCTTACTTTCTCTTTGCCTTCATCTGGACTGATCCAGACACCAACCTGTCACAACAGCTCACCCGGACAGTCCTGCTGCAGGGATTCAGAGACAGCCCCCATATTTTCAGACAAGCCTTAGCAGCTGACCTTAGCTCCTGACCCCTTCAACCCAGTCTCCTTCTTCAGTATGTGGATGACCTGTTACTTTGTAGCCCCTCCCTCTCTCTGTCTCAACAGCATACCGCCACTCTCCTTAACTTTCTGGGATGTCAAGGGTACCAGGTATCTCCCTCCAAGGCACACTTGTCAGTCACCTCGGTAGTCTATTTAGGCATTCGCCTCACCTCTACAACTAAAAGCCTAACAACAAATCGCCAAAAGGCACTCCTTTCACTGCAGCCTTCAGAGACAGCTGACCAAATCCTCTCCTTTTTGGGGTTTGTAGGGTTCTTTCGCCACTGGATACCTAATTTTGCTTCTCTAGCTAAACTTCTGTATGCAGCTGCTAAAGACACACCCATGGGACCCCTCTCCCATCCTGGGGTAGTGAAGCAGGCTTTTAAAACCCTACAAACTGCCTTGTCCACAGCCCCCCTGCTCCAACTACCAGATCTCAACCGCCCCTTCCACTTGTTCAATGACGAAAAACAGGGGATTGCAGTTGGGGTCTTAACCCAACCCCTGGGCCCCGTGTATCGTCCAGTAGCCTACTTATCAAAACAGCTAAACCCCATGGTCAGGGGGTGGCAGCCTTGCCTGCGGGCCCTGGGAGCAGCAACAGAACTCACCAAGGAATCCCTAAAACTTACCTTGGGCCAGCCCATCTCAGTGTTCTCCCCACATCGACTAACCGACCATCTCTCTCACAAATCTCTCGCTCACCTAGGACCCTCTCGCCTACAGGAGTTTCATCTACTCTTTATCGAAAATCCTTCAGTCAGCCTTCATCCCACTTCTCCACTCAACCCGGCTACTTTGCTTCCCCTTCCATCTCATTCCCCCTCCCCAGCCCATTCCTGTCCTGAACTAATAGAGGCACTTGCTAAACCTCGGGAGGGCCTGTTTGACCTTCCCCTGTCCAACCTAGACCTTACCTTTTATGTAGATGGAAGTTCAATAGTGATAGCCAAGGGGCAGCGAAAAGCAGCCTATGTAGTAGTTACAGATTCAGCCACCCTCGAGGCACGCTGCCTCCCTGATAGAACCACATCACAAGAGGCAGAGCTCATTGCCTTAACCCGAGCTCTCACGCTAGCACAGGGAAAGCGAGCAAATATCTATACTGACTCAAAGTATGGTTTTCTTATCACCCACTGCCACTCTGCCCTCTGCAGAGAGCGGGGATTCCTTACTACAAAAGGGTCCCCCATAATCAATGCTACCCAAATCTCTAATCTCCTGCAAGCTCTGTCACTGCCCAAAGAGGTTGCTGTCATCCACTGCCGAGGGCACCAGGCCCAGCAGGATGCCGTTTCCCGGGGCAATGCAAGGGCAGACGCGGCAGCAAAATCCTTACCCAGTACCAGGCTAGCCCCCACTCTGATCCTGTTCCTCACCACAGCCACACCTCCAGTTTACTCGCCATCAGAAAAATAGGCCCTCGTATTAAAAGGGAGAGCCAAGTCTAATCAGGGCTGGATCTTCTTAAACAACAAAATCGCCCTTCCCCAGGAACAGGCCCCTAAAATTATTGCTGAAATCCACCAATCCTTACATATTGGGTCCAAGGCATTATATCACTTTGTGCAGCCCCTCTTTTTCTCATCAGGTCTACAACAAACAATTGAGCAGGTACACAAACCTTGTGTTACTTGCTCTAAGGTCTCGCCTCATGGAAGCTTAAAGCCACAGTTTTCTACCTACCAAATGCGTGGCAACCTGCCAGCCCAAGACTGGCAAATTGATTTTACTCATATGCCCACTCACAAAAAACTCCGCTACCTCCTAACCTTTGTAAATACCTTTTCTAGATGGATTGAAGCCTTTCCCACCTCCAGGGAAACCGCGGACACGGTGGCCTCCCTCTTAATTCAGGAAATCGTCCCTCGTTTCGGCTTACCTGCAAACATCCAGTGAGACAACGGTCCAGTGTTTACAGCTCAGGTGGTCCAACTGGTCGCCGAGTCTCTCAACATCTCCTGGAAACTACACATCCCCTACCACCCTCAGTCATCAGGTAAAGTGGAACGGGCTCACGGCATCCTCAAAGACCATTTAGCCAAACTCACCATTGAGGTAAAACTCTCTTGGCCCACACTCCTGCCCCTTGCCCTGGCCCCGGGTCCGAGCCACCCCACGGGGGCCAACGGGCCTCAGCCCCTTTGAACTGCTGTATGGATGACCTTCCCTGGTCTCTCATAATCTCCTCATACAACCACTTCCTCTAGCCTCCTACCTTCCCTACCTCTCTCTCCTCTGCCACTGACTTAGAGAACACGCGGATCATACTCTCCCCGTTGTCCCGGGACCAGAGGACCCCCATCCAGTGGCACTCCTCCAGCCAGCCGACAGTGTTCTCCTCTGGGAGCTCAAACCAGGATCTCAGCAGCGTAGGTGGTCAGGACCCCACATCATTATCCTAACCACCCCTACGGCCACCAAGCTCCTGGGTCATACCCCGTGGTATCATGTGTCCCGCCTCAAACTGACCCCCAAAATAATCAATGGAGATCCAAGCCCTTGGGCCCCACTCGCCTGCATCTCACCCGCGGCCCCTCCCTGTCGACTCCTAACCCTTCAAATTCTCCTCCTAACAATACTTCTAGTGTCCCCTCTTAAAGCCAACCCCTACTATGTCTGGTGGTTCTACCTTCAGGAATCCTGGACAGAAGGCCCCACCACTAAAATCCAATGCATTGCTCAAGCAGATTGCCAGCCCGCAGGCTGCCAATTAGCCATAAAACTTGAATTCCCAAAATCCAAGGGCAACTACCTTTTTTCTCAGGTTTTTACAGGCCCACATAAGGGAAATTTCCAGGGTGGCCGTAAACCAGATGCTGCTTCACCCGTATGTCCGAGGCACCAGCCAGCTGACCCTTCCCCTCACTCTGCCCCTACTCAGCAGGAAGTAGCCAGAAAGAAGTGGCGTCCTATATCATCAAAAGGGTTGGAATGTGAGGCTGGTTGCCTCGCCAGGAGCTCGGACATGACCATTCCCCTCCGCGCCTGGAAACTCCGCACCAGGATCTGCACTCGACACCCGCCTCTGCACTCAACACCCACATCTGCACTCGACACCCACATCTGCACTCGACACCCGCCTCTGCACTCAACACCCACATCTGCACTCAACACCCACATCTGCACTCGACACCCGCCTCTGCACTCGACACCCACATCTGCACTCGGCACCTGCCTCTGCACTCAACACCCACATCTGCACTCAACACCCACATCTGCACTCGACACCCGCCTCTGCACTCAACACCCACATCTGCACTCAACACCCACATCTGCACTCGACATCCACCTCTGCACTCGACACCCACCTCTGCACTCAACACCCACATCTGCACTCGGCACCTGCTTCTGCACTCAGCACCTAGCTCCGCCACGTGGCTTCCCCAACACCCACTTCTGCACTCCACACCAGAATGTGCACTTGACACCTGCCTCTGCACTCGGCACCTAGCTCTGCACACAGCCCTCTGGACAGCCCCGGCTGATGCAACCCTGGCTGGCTCTTGCACCAGAAAAACCCACCCAATAACCTGCCAACCAATAGCGGACTGCCCCGTCTCCATCCCGCTCCCACGCAACCAATTAGAACACCTGGCCACTCCTTGCTCTCCCAAAGCTATAAAAACCCCTCCTCCCAGGAAGCCAGCACGAATTCTCTGGCCCCCCTTCCCCAGACCACAGAACCTCGCCTGGGAGCTTAATAAATTGGCATTTAATTTTCCTATGCTGGTCTCGGTTTCCTCATTTTAAACTCGGCAATAACCCTTACACTCTTGTTGGGCACTGTGTAGTTAAGCACCAGAGAGCAGAGAGAACTCAGACAACACCATGACAAGTCTTGTGACCTAGTGTCCCAAAGAGTAAAACTCAAGCAAAAGAACAGCTGTCATTTGGTAAGACTTTTCATGTAAGAAGATATATAAATGGGTGGGGCACACTGGCTCATGCCTATAATCCTAGCACTTTCAGAGACCAAGGCAAGATGATCACTTGAGCTTATGAGTTCCAAACCAGCATGGGTAACATTGGGAGATCCTATCTTTATGAAAAATGAAAAATTACCCAAGCATGGTGTTGTACACCTAAGTCCGAGCTACTTGAGAAGCTGAGGAGGAAAGACTGCTTGAGCCCACAAGTTTAAGTTCAGTGAGCTATACTCACGCCACTGCACCCCAGCCTGGGCAACAGAGCGAGACCTTGTCTCAAAAAGAAACAAAAAAAGGATATGCCAACTGACTTTAAGAGATCTGTGACAGGCGGAGCATCCAAGATGGCGGATTAGACACAACTCCAGCACACAACACCCAGCAAAAGAGACGCAGAAATCCAGAGATCTCCTAGCTCCAAGTGAGGTACCAAGTGCATTTCAACGGGTCTGGTCCGAGGGTGAGCAAAGGCCACTCAGAGCAGACCAAGGCGGGAGGGGTGCTGCTTCACCCAGAAAGTGCATCTGACCGCGAGTCGGAGGCTCCACCTCTAGCGCTCTGGTCCAGATACAACGCTTCCCCCAAAGCCTCAGCAGTACACAGAACAGAGGATCTTTGCCAGTCAAGCACCGGGAATTACAAGTGCGGAATTGAATAAGAGTCTGCAGACTGAGCTATCGCTCCCTCCCCACACCCGGAGAGAGAAGGAGCTGTAAGCGGGAACAGCTGGGTGGCCCCTACCCCATGACCAGAGAGAGAGAGAAACCTGAAAGGGGGAGACTGCCTGGTGTGGCTGGGCGGTCCCTAACCTCCCCCACAAACCCCAGAGGGCTGAAGCTCTGACTCTAGTGGGTTGCGTAGCCAGTGCCACAGTCTCAGAGGAACTCTGAATGATCCAGCCCAATGGAGGAAGGGCACAACCCACCACTAGAGGGATGGGACTGGGCTACATGTTTTAACAAAAAACACAGGAAGTCTACGTAACAACGGGACAGCGTTCTTGACAACCCAGCAGCTTCTACAGGTCAGCAGAAGAGGCGGGTCTAATCTCCCAGCATAAACAAAAAAGACACAGGAAGCTTCCCTAGTAACCTGAAGGAGTCCCTAGAAACCCAGTAGCGCCCCCACAGGCAGACAAGTGACCTCATCAAGCAGCTCTCTGACACCACAGCCAGGTAAATCCACAAAGATGGGGAAAAACCAGCGCAAAAAAGGTGAAACCACCAGAACACCTCTTCTCCTTCAAGGGATTACGACTTGACTGAGAGAGTGCAAAGAACTGACGGAAACAGGATTCAGAAGGTGGATAATAACAAACTTCTCAGAGCTAAAGGAACACGTTCTAACTCAATGCAAAGAAACCAAAAACTTTGAAAAAAGGTTAGACAAAATGCTAACTAGAATAACCAGCTTAGATAAGAACATAAACGACTTGATGGAGTTGAAGAACACAGCATGAAAACTACGTGAAGCAAACACAAGTTTTAATAGCCTAATCAATCAAGCAGAAGAAAGAATATCAGAGATTGAAGATCAACTCAATGAAGTAAAAAGAGAAGGCAATACAAGAGAAAAAAGAGTGAAAAGAAATGAACAAAGCCTCCAAGAAATATGGGATTATGTGAAAAAACCTAATCTACACTGGATTGGTGTACCTGAATATGATGGGGAGAATGAATCCAAGCTGGAAAACACACTCCAGGATATTATCCAGGAGAACTTCCCAAGCCTAGCAAGGCAGTCCAAATTTCAAATTCGAGAAATACAGAGAACTCCACAAAGATATTCCTCAAGAAGAGCAACCCCAAGGCACGTAATCGTCAGATTCACCAGGGTCAAAATGAAGGAAAAAATGCTAAGGGCAGCCAGAGAGAAAGGTCAGGTCACCCACAGAGGGAAGCCAATCAGACTCACAGCAGATCTCTTGGCAGAAACTCTACAGGCCAGAATAGAGTGGGGGCCAATATTCAACATTCTTAAAGAAAAGAACTTTCAACCCAGAATCTCATATACAGCCAAACTAAGCTTCATAAGTGAAGGAGAAATAAAATCCTTTACAGACAAGCAATTATTGAGAGATTTTGTCACCACGAGACCTGTCCTACAAGAGCTCCTGAAACAAACACTAAGCATGGAAAGGAACAAGTACCAGTCACTGCAAAAGCAAACCAATTGGCAAAGACCAAAAATGCAATGAACAAAATGAGTCAACTAATGAGAAAGAAAACCAGCCAGTAACAAAATGGCAGGATCAAATTCACACATAATAATATTAACATTGAATGTAAATGGCCTCAACGCCCCAATCAAAAGACACAGACTGGCAAAAAAAATTTTGCGATCTACCCATCTGACAAAGGGCTAACATCCAGAATCTACAAAGAATTAAAACAGATATACAAGAAAAAAACAAACAACCGCATTCAAAAGTGGGTGAAGGATATGAAGAGACACTTTTCAAAAGAGGACATATATGAGGCCAACAAACATGAAAAAATGCTCATCATCACTGGTTATTAGAGAAATGCAAATCAAAACCACCCGGAGATATCATCTCATGCCAGTTAGAATGGCGATCATTAAAAAATCGGGACACAACAGATGCTGGAGAGGATGTGGAGAAATAGGAACACTCTTACAGTTGGTGGGAGTATAAATTGGTTCAACCAATGTGGAAGACAGTGTGGCAATTTCTCAAGGATCTAGAAATAGAAATTCCATTTGACCCAGCAATCCCACTATTGGGTATATACCCAAAGAACTATAAATTATTCTACTATAAAGACACATGCACACATATGTTCATTGCAGCCCTGTGTACAACAGCAAAGACCTGGAGCCAACCCAAATGCCCATCAATGATAGACTGGACAAAGAAAATGTGGTACATATAATACTATGCAGCCATTAAAAAAACGATGAGTTTGTGTCCTCTGTAGGGACTTGGATGAATCTGGAAACCATCATTCTCAGCAAACTGACCCAAGAACAGAAAGCCAAGCACCGTATGTTCTCACTCATAGGTGGGTGTCAAACAATGAGAACACGTGGACTCAGGGAGAGGAGCATCACACACAGGGGACAGTTGGGGGGGTAGGGGAGAGACAATGAGAGGTGGGGAGGGAGGGGAGGGTAAGGAGGGATAGAATGGGGAGAAATGCCAGATATAGTATGCACCTAAAGTAAAATAAATAAATTATTAAAAAAAAAAAAAAAAAGAGGCTGGGCGCGGTGGCTCACGCCTGTAATCCTAGCATTTTGGGAAGCCGAGGTGGGTGGATCACCTGAGGTCAGGAGTTTAAGACCAGCGTGGCCATCATGGTGAAACCCCATCTTTAAAAAAAAAAATAAGAGTTCTGTGACAAAATTATAAAAGCTAAAGTACATTCGTTTCATGCTTGCTAATGAATGCCTGGTATAATTGGCAATTATATAATGCATTCTTTTCATACTTCATATGCATGGTATAACTGGCAAAATAAGCCACAGTTAAATCTCTTCTTTTCTTTGGAGACCGGGTCTCAACTCTGTGGCCCACGCTGGCCTGCAGTGGCACTATCGGGGCTCACTATAACCTTGACATCCTAGGCTCAAGCGATCCTCCCACCTCAGCCTCCCTAGCAGCTGAAACTACAGGTGTGTGCCAACATACCTGGATAATTTCTTTATCTTTTTTTTTTTTTTTTGAGTCTCGTTCTGTAGCCCAGGCTGGAGTGCAGTGGCGCAATCTCGGCTCAACGCAACCGCCACTTTCCAGGTTCAGGCAATTCTCGTGTCTCAGCCTCCCAAGTAGCTAAGACTACAGGCATGTGCCACCACGCCCAGCTACTTTTTCTATTTTTAGTAGAGACATTGTTTCACCATGTTGGCTAGGCTGGTCTAAAACTCTTGGCCTCAAGTGATCCGCCTACCTCAGCCTTCCCAACTACTGGGATTATAGGCATGAGCCACTGCACCCAGCCAGTTTCTCTATTTTTGGTAGAGGTGAGGTTTCACCATGTTGCCCAAGCTGGTCTCAAACTGCTGGGCTCAAGCAATCTGCCTGCCTCGGCCTCTCCAAGTGTTGAGATTACAGGGCTGAACCACTGGGCCCAGTCCACACAATTTAATCTTAACCCCAAAATACTTTGAAGGGAAAAAAGAGGAAGCAAGAGTAAAAACTGAAGTAATACACAACTTCTAGCATTTTGAAATCAATTCTCAGAAAATTGGGAAAACCCAAGGAAGCACATTTAAGAGTAAGGTCACTAAAAATAAGCCACTGGTCCAGGTACCAGTGACATTTTTGCCTCAAACCTTTCAAAAAATTCCCTATCTACAGAAAAACCGAAAGAATGACCCTCTAGATATCCTTCACGTACATCATGAACATGTGCCACTTTCTCCTCCCCTCCCTCTGTATGTATACTCACACAATTTTTGCTATACCATTTGAAAGTGATTTGCAGATTATCACAGCACATCTCTGCTGTTTCAGAAGCATATTCTAAAAAATACATTTCGTACCTATCCATACGACCATTCTCACATAAGCAACATTATTACCAGTGACTTTTTTTTTTGGAAGCATCCAGGTAGTTCCTTTTAAAATGTCTCACATTCTGCATTTGCACATTTCCTCATGATTTAATCCACGTCAAACATTTTGGGCATGAATATCACATAAGTGATAATGTATACATCTTACTGCACAAGAAGGCAGGGCAACTCAGGTTGTCCACCAATGGTTATGCTGAGCTTAAACACTGGGTGAAGGTGGAAACCAGATCACTTCATTATAGATGTGAAGTTTTGCTACAGAATTAACTAGTATCTGTGGGATGATAATTTGAGACCACATGAATCTTGTTCCCCAAAATTATTCCATCTAATGATTTTTGCATGCATTGATGCCCCTTGCTTGAATAAATTATTACATTACAGGTTGAAAATTAGTGGGTTTCTAACTCTATCATTCTATTTTAATTAGCTGGTATTCTGATTTTTAAAAATGAACCCCTTTCATTTTCTGTATCATTATGGATCCATGAATCCTTTTTTAAATATATTATAATCTATTACTGTCATTATTCTTTTTAATGCTCAAATTCACTCAGCTGGAGCCCTTTCAAACTAGTTCCTATGTCCCTCCTTCCCTTCCTATTTTATTGTAGTATAATTTTAGGTCACTGAAGCCTCAAACTCTGGGCTCAAAGGATCCTCCTGCCTCAGCCTCCCAAGTAGCTGGGACTATAGGCCCATGCTGCCATGACCAGCTCTATGTCCTTTTGATATGACCTCATTGATCTTTGAAAATTCATGTGCTATCTGGCACAAATAGTTCTAGGCTCACCTTGTAGTTCCCCTGCCATAGTCCTGAAATCAGCAATTTCACTGAAGAGTGCTAGTTGCTAGTAGATAATGGTATTCAGTATACAAAATGTGGGCACGAAATGCGCTATTACAGAGTTGTCACTGTTTCTGAGCCCCTTCATTATGAATTTGCTGTTATTTCCAAAACATAATAGGGGTTTTCATTTGTTTTTGCTTTGCTATTTCCTAGGTGAGGACTAACTTTCTGTTTTTAATTGTTAGTATTTTCTCTCTTAGGCCAGGCACAGTGGCTCAGATCTGTAATTCCAGCACTTTGAGAAATCGAGGCAAGAAGGTTGCTTGAGCGCAGGAGTTCCAGAGCAGCCTGAGCCAACAGGGAGCAACACAGGGAGAGCCAATTTCTACAGAAAACTTTAAAATTAGCCAGGCATGATGGCATGTGGCTGGGTCCCTGCTATTCTGAAGTGGGAGGATCACCTGAGCCCAGGCAATCGAGGCTGCAGTGAGCTGTGGTAGCGGCACTGCACTCTAGCCTGGACGACAAAGCAAGACCCTGTATCACTTAAAAAAAAAAAAAAAAAACTAACAACAACTGTTCTTATAGTGAAAATTTTAGTCCTTAATGACATGAATATATTTGTTTTATCCTCCAGTACACACAAAATAGTTCCAGGATACTAACAGATTACTACTAACCAATACTGAACTTACTAAGTAAACTTCATGTTACCACTTTAGTCCCGTTTTGTCATACTTTAAATCCCACTAAGGATGCACAGTCAGAATGCTGTGTTCAAGTTACAGATTTTTTTTTTAGAGGCAAGTTCTTGCTCTGTTGCCCAAGTTGGAGTGCAGTGGGATGATTCTAGCTCACTTTAGCCTTGAACTACCAGGCTCAAGCAATCCTCCTGCTTCAGCCCCCTGAGTACTAGGACTACAGGTGTGCACCGCCATAACCAGCTAATTTTTCAATTTTTTGTAGAGACAGGGGTCTTGCTATGCTACCCAGGCTGCCCTCGAACTCCTTGGCTCAAGCAATCTTCCTACTTCTGCCTCCCAAAGTGCTAGGATTACAGGTAAGAGTCACCAGACCTGAACAAGTACTTAAATTAATTCTTTCCTCTGTGTTCTGTTACCAAGTTCACATGTAGTTACACTGTTTATTTCCACTTAATTACAATTTAAAGTTTGCATAAAATATTTACACTGTTCACAAATCAAAAAAGTTATACTGTATTATGAAGTCAATAAAGTTACAATCAGAAGTCCTCTCATTCTCAACCTCTACCCTGTTCCCACAGAACCCCATAGTATCCACTTCATTCCTTCTCATTTATTCCTCCTGTACCAAAACACACACACACACACACACACACACACACACACTTTCTTGTATAAAATGTGAACTACAATATACAAATGTGTAGGTGAACAGCTCCACCATGCTGCCCTGGTGACCTTGCCTGTATCCACATAAGCCAAACATTAGTCCAAGGCCTAAACCACCACTGATCTGTCCTGGTAAAATGCTTTGTGATCCTCCTGGAAAAGGAGGGGATGGCAAGTGTGGGCAGAGCTGCCTCCCAGCCATCTCCTGCCGTGAGGCTGTCAGAGGTAGCTTCTTCTTTATTTTTTTTGGAGACAGAGTCTCACCCTGTACCCCAGGCTGGAGTGCAGTGGCACAATCTCAGCTCAACACAACTTCCGTCTCCCGGGTTCAAGCAATTCTCCTGCCTCAACCTCCTAAACAGACGGAATTACAGGTGCCTGCTACCACACCTGGCTAATTTTTGTATTTTTAGTAGAGAAGCAGTTTCACCATGTTGGCCAGGCTGGTCTCGAACTCCTGACCTCGGGTGATGTGCCTACCTTGGCCTCCCAAAGTGCTGGGATTAAGGCATGGCACCTGGCCAAGTCAGCTTCTTATCCCCTCAGTTCTAATGAGGTTTTCTGCTGTGCTGCTCTCAGGGTATAGCTGCAGACTAGAAGACTGCTTAGCAGTAGTCTAGAACTGGCTTCTCCACAACAGTGTACCTGTGGGCTTGCATTGCAGCTATCCAGCTCCATTTTTTCCACATTATCCTTTTTGCCATGTGAAACAAAGACCCAGGGAGCTGCCATCCTTGGATACTCATCTGAATCTAAAAGTGGCTCATTCTATTCTTACTGGCTACATCAGTCAGGCCTTGGCCTTCCTTTGTCTTGCATGCTTGACAACTTGCTTATTTCACTTAATATAATATCTAAGAATACTATACGTTATCAGTTGTTAGTGGCCTTCCTCATTCTGTACAACTCTATAATGCATACGTGCACCTTAGTATAATCAACTCGGTTCTACTGGAATTGTTCCGAGTAGCTTTCTTTCTTTCTTTCCCAAGAGACAGGGGTCTATGTTGCCCAGGCTAGATTTGAACTCCTGGGCCTGGGCTCCATGATCCTCCTGCCTCAGCTTCCCAAGTAACTAGAAGTACAAGCACAGGCCACCATGCCTGTTTCCAAAAAGCATTCCTTTAGGCCTCAGGCCAGACATGGTGGCTCACACCTGAAATGCTAGCACTTTGAGAGGACAAGGTGGGCAGACTGCTTGAGCCAAGTTCGAGGCTAGCCTAGGCAACATAGCAAAACACTGTCTCTACAAAAAATTACAAAACTTAGCCAGGCATGGTCATGCCTGCCTGTAGTTCCCAATACTCGGGTAGGAGGATCACTTGAGCCTGGGAGGTCAAGGATGCAGTGGGCTGTGATCACACCATCACACTCCAGCCTATGCAACAGAGTGAGACCCTGTCTCAAAAACAAAACAAAAGCAACTGCTTCAAGGATAGTGTTGCACAAAGGCCTTTCATATCATGAGGGACTAAAATATAGCCTAATTAATTTCTTAAATCCACCACTCACCCATTTTCCTTGTCCTAGAACCTTCTGAGACAAGCAGGAAGCAGCTGCTGCTACCTTAGAAGGATGATAATGCACCATATCGTAGTCAATGAGAGTCAGCTCCATCAAATATTTGGCTAAAGTGTGCTGTTCAACATCAACCTAAGAAAGAACAGCCAGGAACAGTAAGAATCACAACTGTAATTACTATCTTGCATAATTCTGCGTGATGGCCTAGGAACTCGAATTCACTTAACTCACTTATCTTTCTCAAGAATTATTCTATTCTACAATATGTTGTAAACATAGATCATGAGGTCTTTTCTCTTAATAACTGATGAGGTAAGCATTAAAACTTATCTAAAGGATGTGTCCTATAAATTAATAAGCTTTCCTTTAATTAGGTCAAGGTTTCTGCGATGAGACACCAAGCGAAAATAGTCTCTTACAGAGTTGGAGGCACTTACCTCCCCAGCTTTTGATGCTCGCCTTAAGAAGTGTAGCGGCAAGGGTCGACCCAACTCAAATTTCAGTTCTTTCAAAATTAGAGTTTCCATTTCTCGGATCTGGGAACTGGTATAAGCATTGTCTGTGATGTAAACAAAGTCTTCAATATTTGGAGAAAACATCTCCTCATACTTGGAAGCCAAGAGCAGAGCAGTAATCCCAACTAGTTGAAGCTTCTTCCGGGAAACTGGCTGAACCTAATGGAAAATGAAAGTGTCAAAAGTCACACCTAACAAGAAGAGTGAAGCTTTGGATGGGAGAAGGGGAAAGGGAACCAAGTCCTGGAAAAGTGCACACTGCCTTTACTCATGACCCTCATAAGGGCACAGGACCTGAACGTTCCACCACTGATCACGACAGCTATCTGTAACTGAGCACTGTGTGCTAGGCACCGTGCTAAGATTCTAACACATTATCTCATCCAATTCTCACAAAAATTCTAGGAAGCACGTATTTTATTCCTCAATTACAAATAGATGGCCTGAGAATAGATTCAGACACCATGCCAAGATCATTCAATTGCCAAGAAGGGAAGAATCCAAGCCTGAATATCAAGCTCCTAGTCACTCTTCCCACAGCTTCATCGTGACTTGAGTGTCCGTGGCAGCCCTGACCTGACATACTCACAATGGGCTGAAATGAGATGAGACTAAGCAAAAAAATGAGAGTTTAATGGATGGCTCATTTCCCTAATCCTTACCAAAAGCGTACTCATTGTTCAGCTTGGAAAAACTTTCACTAATGCTTTGGAGTCAGGGAGACTCTCAGACTAGGGTAAACTGTTTCCCTTAATTGCCGTTCTTATTTTTTCCTCCCAAACTGGGACCGGTCGCTTTTCTTGCTCCAACTCTCATTATTAAAAATCTACCATGGCTGAGCACAGTGACTCACAATTATAATCCTAACACTTTGGTAGGCCGAGATGGGCGGATCACTTGAGCTAAAGAATTCAACACCAGCCTGGGCAACATGGCAAAAACCCATCTCTATCAAAAATCAAAACCTTAGCCAGTTGTGGTGGCATATAGCTGTAGTCCCAGCTACTCGGGAGGCTGAGGCGAGAGGGCTGGGCTGACCTTACAGAAATGCCCAATATTGGTCAGCATCATGAAAGGCTTCACATGCTTGGATTACTTCCCTTTTTAGTATCTAAAGTTCTGTGGCTTCTCACGATTTGATTTTTGGTCTTTTTTTCAAAAGTAGTCACTTTAGTTTTCTATCCCCCAAGCATAAATGCAATGTTCAATGAGCCACTGGTGTGAAGTCCCTAAAGCCATGCCTACCTGTAAAAATCGATCCATAATGGCAACACACATGTACAGAGTCTCCTGCAGAAGCCTAAACTTGGAGTGGACTTGCACCAGCCAGTCTACCAGGATGGCACGCATGCGTCCATTTATATCTCTTCCATCTAAGAAATGTGGGTTTATGGACTGCAAAACCTGTAGGTAGAATCAAAAGTTTAAAAAGCTAACCTTGTTTCCTTCTCAGGTATGTGGTAAATTCCACATGCTTATACAACCAAAACACAAAGGCCCACACACCTCCAGCTGCCTGAGATACTGATAGATATCCTTAACGTAGTCACTGCATAGTTGAGGGTTCTCCCAATCTTCATTATCAATGTCCTCGATTTTGCAAAGCAAGGCATCAGAAAAAGCTTGGCAGAGATTCTCTTCCTTCATGGAGACATCTTCAGGTGTAGGAGAAGGACCCTACAGCAACAAATTAAGGCAAAGGTAGGAGCAGCCTTAAACCACAAATACATCCAGGGCCAACTGGCTTAATCATCAGTATCATATGCACATTTGAATCATGTTAAAGACAAAACATACCAAGAGGTGAGTAATTCAAGATATAGTAGATGAAGTTCTTCTAGAGACACTTCTCTGTCTAAAACTATAATTTCACTCAAACTGAAAACTTAAGTCCTCCCAATGGCCTACAGACCCTATACAATCTGGTCCTCCCTACTTCCCTCGCTGACCCATCTCCTGCTTCTCTCCCTTGACTGCTTCACTCCAGCCAGGCTCTTCTTACCCAGAATGCTGTTGCCTCTACGTCCATATGGGTAATTCTTACCTTCTTCAAGTTTTGCTTAAATGTTACATTCTCAATGAGATCTATCCTGACTCCTATTTAAAATTATCTGGCCAGGCACAGTGGCTCACGCCTGTAATCCTGGCACTTTGGGAAGCCAAGGTAGTCAGATCGCTTAAGCCCAGGAATTCAAGACCAGCCTGACCAACATGGCAAAACACCATCTCTACTAAAAAAAAAAAAATACAAAACTTAGCCAGGCTTGGTGGTGTGCACCTGTAGTCCCAGATACTCAGGAGGCTGAGGCAGGAGAATAGCTTAAACCTGGGAGGCAAAGGTTGCAGTAAGCCAAGATCATGCCAGTGCATTCCAGCCTGGGCTGGATGGGGCAAGATGCCATTTCAAAACTAACCAAATAAACACAAAATTATCACCTGCTTCCAATCCCTATTCTTCCACCCTAACCATATATGTCTCATCTCTATGTTTTTTCTCATAGAACTTACACTTCTAATATACTATAGTTTATATAGTATGTGTATTATTTTTTGTCTACCTCTGCCAGAATGTAAGCTCTCAAAGCTTAAGTTTTGCCCACTAAGGTACCTCAAACATCTATATAATCCCTCAGAGTAGGTGCTCAATAAGTGAAAGAAACTTCACCACCTGGGTTCTAAGATTACCAGAGCTGATCATTCTACTTTTGTAGCAGCCTCTTCTGTACGATAATATTTTCTTCTGTTCAACTAATTTATTCCAAATTGAAAAACTGGTAACTAAAAAGCAGAAAAGCACATTCCAGTCTATGAATAAAATAGAAGAAGGAAGCAAAGACTGAGCAAGTACACAACTCAGTATTTCACATTCTTATGCTGACTAGGGGATTATTTATAAAAATTATGCAAATTAAAAATTTATAAAGTAAGTTAAAACAAGTATTTATTAATGAAATATAAATAAATCATTGTTTTAAACAGAAGTACTTCTATAAGTAAAACCTAGCAAGATCCTAAGCTGTAAGAATATATATAAGGTAATAAAATATTTTTTAGAAAGAGGAGGCTTTACGATAGAACAATTTTAATTTAGAGTAAAACTTGGCCGGGCGCGGTGGCTCACGCCTGTAATCCCAGCACTTTGGGAGGCCGAGGCGGGTGGATCACGAGGTCAAGAGATTGAGACCATCCTGGTCAACATGGTGAAACCCCGTCTCTACTAAAAATACAAAAATTAGCTGGGCATGGTGGCACGTGCCTGTAGTCCCAGCTACTCGGGAGGCTGAGGCAGGAGAATTG
>PVKV010029488.1:0-23529 GCA_004027835.1 Alouatta palliata | reverse complement strand
GTTGGTTATTCTCATTAGCATTTCGTCAAATCTTTTTTCAAGGTTCTTAGTTTCTTTGCATTGGGTTAGAACATGTTCTTTTAGCTCACAGAAGTTTCTTATTACCCACCTTCTGAAGCCTGATTCTGTCATTTCATCACACTCATTGTCCATCCAGCCTTGTTCCCTTGCTGGTGAGGAGTTGTGATCCCTTGTAGGATGAGAGGCGTTCTGGTTTCGGGTGTTTTCCTCCTTTTTGTGTTGGTTTCTTCCCATCTTTGTGGATTTATCTATGTGTGGTCTTTGTGGTTGGTGATTTTCAGATGAGGTCTCTCACTGGACGTCCAATTTGTTGATGATGAAGTTATTTCTTTCTGTTTCTTAGTTTTCCTTCTAACAGTCTGGCCCCTCTGCTGTAGGACTGCTGGGGTCCACTCCCGGCCTTGCTTGCCTAGGGATCACCTGCAGCGGCTGTAGATCAGTAAGGGTTGCTGCCAGTTTCTTCTTCTGCTATCTTTGTCCCAGAAGAATACCTGCCAGATGTCAGTCTGAGCTCTCCTTTATGAGGTGACTCGTTGGATATACGGGGGTCAGGGAGCTGCTTGAGGAAACAGAGTGTCCTTGACAGGAGCTCAAGTGCTGAGCTGTGAGCTCCATTGTTCATTCAGAGTTGCTGAGCAGGTACATTTAAGTCTGCTGCAGCAGAACTCATAAACCCCTTTTTTTCCCCCAGGTGCTCTGTCTTGGGGAGTTAGGGCTTTATTTATGAGCTTTCCTTGTGCTGCTGCCTTTTTCTCAGGGCTGCCTTGCCCAGTGATGAGGTAGCCTAGTCACTGCCTGGAGAGGATTTGCTGAGCTGCTGTGGGCTCCGCCCAGCTGCCATGTGAACTTCCCTGCAGTCCTGTTTATAGGGGTGTAGTTAGAACTGCCTCTGCAATGGCGGGCTGCCTCTGCAATGGCAAACTACCTCCGTAGTGGCAGACTGCCTCAGTAATGGCGGACGCCCCTCCCCCACAGAGCTAGACCGTCTCGGGTTCAGCTGTGCTTGCTGTGAAACTCTCGATCCAGAGCGTTTCCTGTTGCTGTTTTTTTGTGGGGGTGGGACCAGCCGAGCCTGATAACCTGGCTCCCTGCCTCAGAGCGTTTTTTTTTTTTTTTTAGTTGAATGGTCGACTGTCTCCCAGGTGTTCTAGCCACTTGTTGAAAAGGTGCCAGGATCTGTGTGATTTCCCGTGCAGTGACCCACTGCGCCAGCTGAAACCGTGGGCGCTGAGATTTGTGGCGTTTTTTTGCCTGGGAAATCTCCTGGCCTGGCTGCCTGATTCAGTCCCTTTTTTTAATCAGATGAATAGGCGGCTCTGCCTTCCCGGAGCTCCAATTGCCAGGTAAAACGGCACCCGGACCCACGTATTTTGTATGGGGAACTGCTGCACCTGGGCGCCGCCCAAAACAGCGGCACTGGCGAAAACAGCGGCACTGGCGAAAACAGCGGCACTGGCGAAAACAGCTGCGCCAGCCAAACCAGCCGTGCTGGCGACCCGTGGGGCTCCTCCCCCTGGGAATCTCCTGGTTTGTAGGCAATAAAAATCCGTCTGGGAATGCAGCGTCCACTCACCCTCCACGCTTTCACTGGGAGCTGCAATCCTTAGCTGCTCCTAATTGGCCATCTTGGATCCTCCCCCCGGAATTTCATTTTTATGAGTCCTGGAGGTTGGGAAGTCCAAGATCAAGGTGCTGGCTGAGGTGGTGTCTGGTGAGCACCCTCTTGGCTCCTATGATGCCTTTTTTCTGTGTCCTCACTGGTGGAAGGGAAGAAGGAGCGCCCTCGGGCCTCTTTTATAAAGGGCACTGATTTCGTTTGCCAAGGCTTTGCCTTCATGACCTGATTACCTTCCGGAGGCTCTGGCTCCTATTACTTTCACGTTGGGGATTAGAATTTCCACATGTGAATTTCAGGGTTGGGGGGCTTCCATCCAACAAGAACATAGTAGAATATGTTTTTTAAAGTTCTATTTGTGACATTTGAACTTCAAGTTTAAATACTTTAAAAATGTTATGCCTGAAGGTATACTAACCCTGCATGTAAGGAATTTTATAGAGTTAACTTTTCTTCTACTGTTTAAAACACAGGGGTCAAGAAGAGAAGGAGAAGAAGTAGAAGAAAAAGGAGACCTATCTGCTATTCAGGTTTTAGACAGCACATTTTACTTAGAAATATATTATGATTCCAAGGCTGTCTCTGGATTTGCTGAGAAGACCCAGGGAGAAGACTGCTGAATTTGTTAACGTCTCCCTTCCGAGTCCTTCACGGATGCAGTCG
Source organism: Alouatta palliata (assembly GCA_004027835.1). Classification (NCBI taxonomy): domain Eukaryota; kingdom Metazoa; phylum Chordata; class Mammalia; order Primates; family Atelidae; genus Alouatta; species Alouatta palliata. The sequence continues at coordinate 21,230 of PVKV010029488.1, read as the reverse complement.
TGCTCTCCCACCCACATCTTGGGGGGATCTCTGTGGTGAGGGAGCCCCCAGGGCCCTAGATGGTCACAGCCTTATAGAGGAGACACAGTGTGAACCGAGAGAGGGCGCAGGTGGGCCCTGAGGCTGGTGTGAGTGCCATCCATAAGAAGGACATTCTGAGTCCTGGCTCTGCTCCTCCAGCCCTCTCTGGGACGGAGGGTCAGGACTGTGAGGACTCCAGCATGGAGCCACGCCCTGTACGTCATAGCTCGTGTCAGCCCCAAGGACAGGTTTGCCTGGGCCGTGGCCTGTTTTCCAGCAGAGGGTTGGCTTTTGAAGAGTGGAGTGCTAGGTGATTAGGGCCATTATTTTTCTGCCTACACACTCGATGAATGGTCCTGTTTTTCCTTGTGAATTCTTAAAAAAAAAATTTTTTTTTAATTCTTAATTTAATTTTTTATTTTATTTTTTTTGAGATGGAGTCTCACTCTTGTCACCCAGGCTGGAGTACAGTGGCACAATCTCGGCTCACTGCAAACTCTGCTTCCCAGGTTCAAGCGATTCTCCTGCCTTAGCCTCCCGAGTATCTGGGACTACAGGCGTGGGCCACCACACTCAGCTATCTTTTGTATTTTTAGTAGAGACAGCGTTTCACCGTGTTGGCTGAACGGGTCTCGAACTCCTGACCTCAGGTGATCCACCCCCCGTGGCCTCCTGAAGTGTTGGGATTACAGGCAAGTGCCACCGCGCCTGGCCTTGCTTGTGAATTCTTAGTGTTAGAGTGCTTGTTTCTGTTGAGCCATGCCCAGGTTCTATGAAGCATTTACCTAGGCTGTTAACGATTGATGTTAGTCTCCACAAAAAAGAAAAAAAGGGGAGAAAAACGCCATTCCCCTCATGCACATCCTGCACCTTCCCTTTGCTTTTTGTCAGACTTTCAATGGGGTTATTTGGTTGATGGAGCTCCACATTTGTCCCAGCGAAAGGTGTCTGAGTCAACACAGACTTTTAATAACTGAGTCACCCAGTGTGAAAGCTTCCATACTCGTCTTTCAGAAAGGGTGACCAGGAGGCACCTAAACATGATTCTGTCTCTGGAAGTATTCCATAGGTCTCAACAGAAAGCACTTGTACATCTGCAGATTTGATCAAAGGGAGCTTGCGGACTGAGTGGTGTGATTCTCGGAGTTTCCTTTTTAATGCTTCTTGCATGTGTGGAAAGCTGTCACATGCTTTATTGTGACTTTTTGAGCAGGAAGAAATTAACCACGTTGCCAAGTTTGAGGGTTGTAAAGGATTTGTAAGCTGGGGACATAATTCATTACATTCTTTTTTTAAAGGGTTTTTCAAAGTTTCACTGGTAAGCAGTAACATAATCACCATCATTGGGTAGATACACATCTCCTAAAGTTTCCCCTTTTTTCAGTACAGTAATAAACTTGAGTTTTAGGAAGCTTAGTCTGAGCACAGGCTTCCGCACCATCTGAAGCCGCTGCCTTCCAGCCGTCGGTGGCTGCTGCCCGGTGCGTGGGGTGGAGTCGGGAGCTTCTGTTCTATCAGGAGTTGTGCCTTTTGCCATTTGTCCTGGCTCCTCCCCTTCCCATCCTACATGGCGGCAGGGCTAGCAAGCATCTGCACACCATCGAATGTAAGTTGATTCTATGTTAGGTTGTTCTGAGAATTTCTTGGTGTCCCTTGAGTTATTCTCACCCCACGTGCGAGAGTCAAGAATGGTGAATCACTCATTTCGGAATCACTTATTTGAAGAAGAAAAGTATATATTTTGTTTGACCAGCATGAAACCTGCCAAATTAGGACCATATCCCACGATGGTGACCCTTGTTAACTGCCTCAAAGAAGTTCAGCTCGTTATTGGCTTGTTTCAGTTTACTTCGGCTTATTTACAGAGACAGCTCATTTCCAGCACCCTCCTCTCGGTGGTGAGGAAGGGTGCAACGCAGTTACATCAGGTGCACGCCACTTTGTTCTTGACGCATTCATATCATTTTATGTTCTCTCCAATTCAGTGGTAGAGGGTGATAAAGCAGAAAAGTGGGTGATTGTTACGAACAAAGAAATAAATGTCTTCGTTTGGAGTAGCGCGTATGGCAGAAATTCTAGGTTATTTTCTCCTGTTTATAGCACTAGTTTCATGGTGATGGTCCGTGATAAAATAGAAACTCTCTTTTTATTGCACTTTGCATACTCCAGTTATTCCAAGGTATACTGCAAACAGTGATGATTATGGGGATTGCTACGTACGTGTAAAATAACAGCAGTTATTTCCAGATGTATCACCCATGGATAAACAGTGAAAGACACGATAAAGGAGCTCTTCCTACCATAATTCTGCTTGGCAACTGGGCCCCCACGGATTATGTCGCGGCGTCTGCATCTCAGCTCTGCAGAGATGCCTTTGAAATGCTTTGCTTCAGGAGGATCTGCTGGCTTTGCTTCAGGAGGATCTGGTGGTTGTTTATTTGTTTATTGAAGCTTCATATGTGAATACTTGTTATAGGATCAAAGACCCATTAATGAGGTGGAAATAAAATAAGAGTTAGGAGAAGCCTAGCTGGGGTTGATGAGCAGCCAGGAAGGCATGCCCTGAGGGTCTGTGCCGTGCCGAGGGCAGGGTCACACATGGAGAGCAACAGGCACCCGGGACGTCCCATGCAGAGCGAACGCACGACACCCCACCTCATGGCCAAATCAGAAGGCAGAACTGCCTGCCAGTGAGCCTCCCTCTGTGTGTGAGCGCCTGTGCATCAACCAGAGATGGTTATTTTCCTAAGAAGGTGAGCCTGGGTTGTCTGTACTTGAAGATTCCCCAGCCACACATTTCCTGTGTGAAGGTGGCTTTTAACACCAATGGGGTTTTGTTTGCTTTATTTGCCGATTTTAATTTGTGAACTGGCCCATACCCACCTGTAATATTGAGGAAGGAAGGAAGGACACAGCCCGATGGGACCTGTCCCTGAAGGTCCCAGACCCTCGGCGCCTCCCCTGGCCCCGTAGCTCCGCTCTCAGACTCTCCCGACGGCCGGGCAGAGCCAGGTCGTGTCCCGTCCTTGGACATGGCACCTCATCTGTTGACTGTCGGGTTTTGTGTCGTTTTTCCTTTTCCTTTGACACACTCTCCCCTTTGAGGCTCTCCTAGAGACTTCATGCCAAGCTTAGACAGTCCCAGAAGGACGCCTTCGGGAGCCTCTCCATCCCAGGCCGGCTGGCTCCCTTCTCCCTATGCAATCTTTTCCAAGGCAAGGTCGCGGCGGTAAGTGGCGTGGCGAATGTGAGGAGCCGGAGGGCCTGCTGTCCTGCCTGTTCTGTCTGCGAATCTCGGGCATGCGGACCATGTGGCCAGATGGCCTCTAGCAGCATGGGAGGCAAGCCCCTTTCTCTTCACACTCATGTAATTCGGAGACTGCAAGATGAACCTCTCAGAAGTGAATGGCAAACATTCAAAGGCATCCCTTGATTCACACCCTGAAGTTATTCAGAGTTAATTGTCCACATTGGACATTTTCTCTGTGAAAAAGAAAATTCTCTGAATTCTCCCGACAGTGGGGAGACCGGGAGGAAGGCTCCACTCTGGGCCCCTGTGGCACTCTGGGGTGTGCATGGTGTATGGTGTCTGTGTAAGAGAGACAGAAGACGAGGAAGGTCTCCCACTCTGTGCGTTAGCCTTAAAAGCAGCAGAGAACAAGCAGCCTCCCCGCAGGGCCCCAGAGCCCAGGCCCGTGCAGGCTACAGGACCTCCTGCGGCTCTAGAGGAGGAGACAAGTGAGACCCGGCCGACGTGCGGAAGAGCACCGGGGAAGGGGCGCTCCGGAAGCCGTGCTGGTGACTCCGGTCCCGAGCTCCCGGGTGAGACGCGGGCAGGATGGCCACACATGCTTGAGTCTGCATGCCTTTCAGAACATATAAAACGCTGAGTTTTAGACCTCTTTTGGAGATTTTTTTTTTCTTAAAATACATCTCCATGGAATGTTTTTGGTGCGTGTAAAGCTGATCATTTCAGTGTTCCAGCCAAATTTTAAAGGAGCTTTTACGGTTTTCGTGAGGAAGGCTGTTGGCATCTGGGGTGAGATAAGCCTTTGCTGTTGACGGCTATTTGCACATTAGGGAGGTTCGTGACACCAGAAACGTCCTCCTCCCCTCGGATTTCTCGAATATCCATGGAGGGCGGCACCACGTCCAACTTGGGGAGCACAGAGCTCATTGTGTCTGACAGCAGCTACGGCTTATTGAACACCAGCCGTGTGCAGGCCTATTCTCAAGACTGACTCTTATCATCCCAAACCAGCAGTGTCCATTTACTGCTGTTCTCCCCACCGGACAGATGAGGAAGCCAAGACTCAGAGACGCAGGCATCCGGAGCTGAATCCAACCAGGACAGATGAGGAAGTCAAGGCTCAGAGTGACACTGGCACCCGGAGCTGAATCCAACGTGGAGAGATGAGGAAGTCAAGGCTCAGAGAGACGCAGGCACCCGGAGCTGAATCCACCTAGGACAGATGAGGAAGTCAAGGCTCAGAGAGACACAGGCACCCGGAGCTGAATCCAACCAGGACAGATGAGGAAGTCAAGGCTCAGAGAGACACAGGCACCTGCAGCTGAATCCAACCAGGACAGATGAGGAAGTCAAGGCTCAGAGAGACGCAGGCACTCAGAGCTGAATCCAACCAGGCCGCTGCAGACTCGTGTGCCACACTGTTCTGCACCCGCCTCTCAGTGCGCTGCATGTGATCTGTGCTCTTAGTCATGCAGCAGTCCCCAGTCCAAGACCCCAGCGCACGCCTGACGCTGTTAATAGTGTGGAACCGTAGATGTACGGTGTTTTTTCCTGTGTGCAATACATATGATAAAGCATAACTTATAAATTAGATGTAATAAGAGCTTAATGCAGCAATGACTAACAAAATAGAACACAGATAAGACAATTCTGTAATGAAGGATCTGTGAATGTGGTCTCTCTCCCTGTCTCCCTGCACCTTGTTGTACTCATGTGTTTTTAGACTGCGGCCGACCCCAGGTAACTGAAACTGTGGAAAGCGAAACTGGATCAGGCTTGACTGCCATATATATATTGTGTGTGTGTAGTTTTCAAAATATGCCTTAATTCTGAAGAGTCAGATCTTGCTTCTCGGGTTAATCATTTGCCGTTTGTTTGGACAGCTCCTCCTCGCCCTCCCCATGTCATAGGTGGACCTGTGTGGACCGCTCAGTTGAGTCCCTTCCTGGGTGTGTCTGCACACATCCTTGTGAGGAGCTGTGGCAGCGGCTGCAGACACCGTGAGAAATCACAGCCACCTGGCTTTGTTTTCCTCGTGTGTTAATGTGGTACAAGTCAATATAATCAGCGGATTTGAAGGTACCAGGCAGTGCACCCTTCGTCCTTTTGCCTAGTGGTGATATTGAAGCCAACAAGCTTCCTTAAGATGATGAACTTTCAGGCCAGGTGCAGACCTCGAGATACTGAGTCAGCCTTTGGTTGAATCTCAGCTGTGCCACTTACGGCTTTTTAATTTGGGGCCGGTCGCTCAGCTTTCTGTGTGTGTTGCCTTATCTGTACCATAAGGAAGAGTGTAGGAGTCACCTCTAGGCTCATGGTCAGTGTGAGAAGGAGAATGCCATCCAGGTAGCCCAGGGCCTGCTCCCAGCAGACACCTTGGGTGCCGTCTGCAGTGAGCCTGCCCTCCGGGATCCTGTCCTGAAGGGTCCCTGGCCTGCCTGGCTGATCTTGCACACGGCTGCATTCCTTCTGCTCCCTGGCCTGGTGTGTCCTGCCCTGGCCCTGTAGTCACCTTTCTCGGTGTGGTTCTCAGCGAGGTCCTCGGGCATTGCTCACGGGTGCCGTGTCCTCCTGTGTGAAGCCGTCACCCTGGGCTGAGCTCTCAAGGTTCTCATCATGTCCCTGGCCCAGGCAGCGAGAGAGAAGCATGAGGACTGGGTTCGTTCCTGACTTACCAGAGATGCCACATTGGCCAGGTTCCTTAACAGACTCTCTGAGCCCAGCTTCAGATGTTTAGTCATTGTTTTTCTGCCTGCTTTTTCCCACATATTCTTGGTGGATGTAACAGTATTCCGTAGACTTTGACATGCAGTACCCAACGGGGGTGTCGAGGCAGCCTCCCTGCCTCACAGGTTGTTCAGCTCCATGCCGCGGGGTGTGACTGTTCATTTCTGGGTGGCAGGAGGATGGTGTGGAGCCAGCGCCATCACGCATGTAAGGGGCGCTCTTAACACGTCAGCGGGAGTGCCTGGGGTTGGTGTTGCTCTCGCCGTGATTACTAGCACTCATCTGGCAAAACCCACTTTTCTCCACGGGAGTCCTGACCTGAGGGTCTCACTGGGAGAGAGGAAGGGCTGTTCCAGCTCCAACTTTCTCGCATAGCTTAGGATGCGGTGGTCAGGTGATGGGTGTTAATTTTGGGCCGCCTTTACCTCTGGAGCAAGTGCTGACGTGGGTCAGTATCTACCAGGAAATGCGATTAATAACAAGGAATTATTACTAAAAGAAATGATTTTGATGTGCTTTCTGGTAATTTTGTTCATTTGTATTAGGTGATAAGCCTTTAAAATCCCACATTCTATAATAAATGTGTGGAATCTTAAGTTTTGCAAAAACTTGGAGTTTAATTAAGTTCATTTCGAGACTTCTTTGAAGAACTGCATTTGCAGGAGCCAAAAGCTTTCCACGGCTTATCAGGTGCTTTAAAAAATTAGGCAGTGCCACGGCATGGACCTGGAGGACCGCGCCCACTTGCGCACTTGCCAGTCACCCCGGGAAGCCATCGAGAGCTGTGGCTGTCGTGTGTGCGTGTGCACGTTTGTGTTTCTAAAGGAAACCTTTGGTAAAACAAAAGCCACCCACTGCTGTGCAGATGGTCGTGGCTCTTAATCTTCAGACGAAGGCTGCTTGAGGCCATGAAGAGGGAGGAGCTGAGGGGATGTGGCCTGTTCCTGTGTCTCCACGTCGGCATCACCTTTTTAAGTCATTTGTGATGGTCCACTGACTTACACGCCTTTGAAGAGAGTAGTGAGTGACAGGTAGGCAGTCATCAGGAGTTGTCATCTTCTTTTTCCTTTTTGATTGGCACTTTCCAGAATTTTTGATTTGCAGGTTTGCATGTTAGCCTTAAACTGTTCTAACTTGCTTAACACATATGTACTTAAACACATATTTACTTAAAAGGCGGGATAATTACTTTGCTGAAATTCTTTACTCACGTTTTACAAAAAAGAAAGCTATTATCTTGAGGCTTCAAGTTCCTATCCCAGCAAGACAAAGCGGATGACAGATAGGGATGTGGCCGCAGGCCGGGACCAGCTGGGTAGCTAAACTCTCCGGAGGGTCTTTTGGGCCGTGGCCTTGTGGCTGCAGAGATGAACACTTATTTCAAAGCACAGGATCTTGACACTCAAGAAAGCAGGTCTCCTGTGCAAAGTAGGAGCGTCTTCCAGCGCAAGGGCAGGGCTTGGAAAGAGGCTGCAGAGGCCCCCAGCGAACATACTCAGTTTTGGGAATGCTGCCGCGTGTAATTCAGCAGCTTCCTGCACTCTTACAGTGTGTGACATGGCGACGCAGGGCCGCAGGGGGCCCCGACATGAGTAGGCATGAGACTTTCTTTTTCCCCTTCTATCAGGTGTTCACCGCCATGCCCTGGGCTCCGGCAGCCTGGGCCTGGCCTCCTTCTTTATTGTGCATTGGCCATGTTGGGACTCCCAGTGTGGAGCGTCGTGACACGGGGCCCTGGTCGCCGGAGCCGCCTACGTGGCTGTCCCCAGCCAGCATGGAGCACTCCCACCCACTCTCGGGAACTCATGCCTGTTCTTAAAGATGGAAAAGAGACAGAAACAGGAAGGAGTTCTGAGTGCTTTCAGTCAGGCATGTTTAAAGCAAAAAGTTCTTTTCAGTTTCAGAATTGAAGCATGTGATGTATTAGATATTTTCAGCCAGTGAACTCAGCAGCATAAACCACAATTGATTATGAAAAAAACGGCAAAATACAAGACACGCCAAACACATGTGGCCTCATTCCTGCTAGTGTTTTGTTTTGTTTCATGTTGAATTCTAGCGGTAATAGGGACCCACACCGCCCCCTGACTCTGTGGCCCTGGGCCTAATCCAGCCTGCTGCCTGCCTGTGTAAATACAGTTCTGTTGCATCCTGGCTGCTACACTTTGGATGTGTATTGCCTGTGGCCACTTCTGTGCTACAGTGACAGAGCTGAGTAGTTCAGAAGCCTGACCTGGCCCACAAAACTGAAAATCCTTGTCATCGAGCCCTTATACAGAAAGCCTGCTGACATCTGCTCAGGGTGCTGGGAACTTTGACTCCTGACTTTGACATTTTTAAAATTCTAAGGGAAAAGTTAGTGACTTCTTTATTGCTGAAATTCTTCACCCACTTAGACCTCAGCTCACTGGACATTTTACCCAGATGGAACTTTGATGAAGAGCAAGTCGACAGACTTTCCCTTGAAGGCTCCCAAAATGGATGCTATGAATGAAGAAGCAATTCACAGAAGTAAGCAGCCAGTACACAGTCAGCAGGTGGACAGCCTCGCTAGTTGTTAGGAAACAGATTGAAGCAGCGAAGACATGCCCCGCAAGGTCGGCGTGGAGAAGGGATCAGCACGGTCACTGTCACAGTTACGGCTGGGATCCGGTGTCCCTGAGAATGTGGGGGAGACACACCTTTTAGGAAGACAGTTTGGGAAACATGTCTGTCTTTTGGCCCAGCAATTATAGCTCTAAGCACCTGCCCTAAAGCCTGCCACGAAGTCTGTCTCCAGTATACTTAGTGCTTCATTGTATGAACCAATTGTGTGAAAAATTGGAAACAACTGAAGTGTCATACACGGGAATTGGATTAAAAAATTATGGAAATTCACACAATCGAATTCTGTGTACCCTTTGGAAGTAATTATATCTATTTGATATGGAAAGTTACCCAGCTATGTTTTAAGTAAAAATAAAAAAAGAAAAACTAAGTTGCAAAATGTTAATAGCCTGATTGCATTTCTGTGAGTAATAATTATGACTGTAGTATACGTACCAGTGTATGCATAGAGAAGACCTGGAAAGCTGCGTATCAATCACTTACTTATTAACAGTAGTTATCGTCTGCAGGTGGGAGTATGGGAGACTTTTACTTTTCTAAAGTCTTAAATTTTTTAATGGGCATATATGACTTTGCGTTTACAATGTGAAGTAATACAGCTTAACCTGAGACTTCACAAAGGCAAGAGGCTTCTTGTGTTTTACTCAGAGAACTCCTTTCCTGACCACTTAGGGCTGTTTATTATTTAGTTAACGAAACTTGTTAGACCTAAGTGCATGTGCTTTTCAGGGTAGCTGAGAGAGGAGAGGAGCCAGTGCTGACAGGGACACACACACAAACAGAGGAGTAGGCAGCCATCCACAGGGCTGCTGATGGAATTTTCATAAAAGCAAACCCTACTAAGGCCTATTCAACATGGGGGAGCTGGCTCTCTCCCCTGAGAGGAGTGTGAGTGTGATGCTATCCTAACACTGTGGAAATGGATCGTAACGGGCCTGTGTTCAGTGAGGTGGGCGGAAGGGGGATGATGCACCTCAAAGTAAATTCCAGTCAAAAGGCCCAAAATAACTAAAAAAAAGACCAACAGTGAAACAGGAGATCAGAAAACGTCTTACAACAAACAAAAATGGAGCCACAACATACCAAAAACTATGGGGTGCAGACAAAGCAGTTCTAAGAGGGAATTTAATAGCAGTAAATGCCTACATTCAGAAAAAAGAAAGATCTCAAATAATCAGCTCAACTTTGTGCCTCAGAAACTAGAGGAAAGAACAAACTAAACCCAGAGTTAGCAGAAGGAAGGAAATAACAGAGACCGGAGCAGAAATATGTGAAGTAGAGATGAGAAAACAATAGAAATATCAAAACTAAGAGCTGCTTTTTGAAAAGATAAACAAATTGGCAAGCCTTTAGTGAGGCCAAGAAAAGTGAGAAAACACAAACAAATCAGAAATAAGAGACATTATAAATGGTTCCACAGAAATACAAAGGATCGTCAGAGACTACTTGTGAACAATTATGCATAAACAAATTGGATAACCTAGAAGAAATAAAGGAAACACACCACCTACCAAGACTGAATAAAGAATAAATGGAAAATCTGAATAAACCAATAATTAGTAAAGAGATTAAATCAGTAATAACAAATCTCCCAACAAAGAAAAGCCCAGGACCTGCTTGGTTCACTGCTGAATTCTGCAAGACATTTTAAGAAAAATTAATGTTTGTTCTTTTCAAATTCTTCCAACAAAATTAAGAGGAGGGAACACTTCCAAACTTATTTATAAGGCCAGCATTAGTCTGACATTAAAGCCAGACAAAGACACTACTGGCAGAGAAAATTAGAATAGAATATCTGATGAAAGTAGGTGCAAGTCCTCAATAAAATGCTAGCAAACCAAATACAGCAGCACAGTAAAAGGATTACATACCATTATTAAGGGGGATTTGTTCCTCAGATGCAAGGATGGTTCCGTGTACCCTAGTCAGTAAATGTGATGTACCACATTAGCAAAATGGACAGAAGCCATGCAAGCATCTCAGTAGAGGCAGAAAATGCATTTGACAGAATTCCCCATCTTTACATGATAAAAACTCTGAACAGATTAGATATAGAAGTAATTTACCCCAACAAGTTAAAAAGCCATATATGGCATATGTGTCAACCAACAACTAACATCTGAAAAGTTGAAAACTTTTCTTGTAATATCAGGAACAAGACATGGATGCCCATTTTGCCACTTCTATCCACCATAGTAGCTCAAAGTTCTAGCGAGAGGAATTAGGCAAGAAAAAGAAATAAAGAACAAAAGGCATCCAGATCAGAAAAGGATAAAGTGTTTGCAGACAGCATGATCCTAATATAGAAAACCCTGAAGACACCACTAAAACATTGTTAGAATCAGTAAACAAATTCAGTAAAGTTGCAGGATACAAAATCAGCACACAAGAATCAGTTGCATTTCTGCGTATTGACAATGAACTATCTAAGAAAGAAATTAAGAAAACAGTTCCATTTACAACAGCATCAAAAAGAATAAATTTCTTAGGAGTAATGTTTACCAAGGCAGTGAAAAATCTGTATGATGAAAACTATAAAACATTGATGAAAGAAATTGAAGAAGGTGCAAACCAGTGGAAAGATGTTCAGTGTTCATGGGTGGGAAGAATTAATATTGCTAAAAGTCCATACTACTCAAAGTGATCTACAGATTCAGTGCAATAGCCATCAAAATTCTGCTGACAGTTATCGTAGAAATAGAGAAAAAAGTCCTGAAATTCATATGGAATCCCAAAATACCTTGAATAGGCAATGCAACTTTGAGAAAGAACAAAGCCCAGGACATTACACTTCCTGATCATAAGACTACTATAATAGAAACAGGATAGTATGACGTTACAAATTAACATATAGACCAATGGAACAGAATAGAAGGCTCAGAAATAAACCCACCACTTATATGGTTAACTAACCTTTGAGAAAGATACCGAGAATACACAATGGGAAAAAGACAGTCTCCTCAATAAATGGTATAGGTTGTGTATCCCTGATGATAAAATTTGAAATCCTAAATGCCCAAAAGTCTGAAACATTTAGAGCATGAATATGATACCACAAGTGGAAAATGTTATACCTAATCTCATAACACACAGTTTATTCAGCATCCCCAGAGGGAAATCCCTCCTGCCCCTTCAGCTGCAGTGTATCCTTTCTTCACATGCCCAGATTTCCCCACACACAACCACAAAGAGTAAGAAAATGTCATGTGTGCAGGCTGGATTTGCCAATGACAGGTTCCCCACAGTGTTCCACGTGGCCATGACCTATGTGCATTAATCACTGTGTTCTTTGCTTATTCTTTGCATTTCTGTATACTGACAATGAACTATCCAAGAAAGAAATTAGGAAAACAGTTCCATTTATAACAACATCAAAAAGAATAACATTTTTAGGAATAACTTATCAAGCCAATGAAACATCTGTACACCGAGAACTACAAACCACTGATGAAAGAAACTGAAGAAGATGCAAACAAATGGAAAAATGTTCAGTGTTCATGGATGGGAAGAATTATGTTCTTATGTGGTATAAAGATAGTGCTGAAAACGTCAACAAAAGCTAGCAGACACCCCTGTGAGTAATAGCAATATGAAAAAAAAAGGAAGCATTTGTATTTGTCTATAGCACAGAAAGTCGCTGTAGGAGAAACTGGACAGCGATGTAAGTGTGAAACAGAAGAGTATCATGTTGGAATGACACCACATATGAGCTGAAGAAACGGAAGGATAAACTGTTGAAGTTTTATGCTGAAAGTAATGAACAGACATTAATGAAAAATAGAAAAACACTGCATAAAGCAAAAACTGAAGATTCTAACTGTGTATTGAAAGAGTGGATTCATCAGCATTGCAGTGAACACGGCCAGTTAACGGAATACTGCTCATGAAACAAGCAAAGATCTATCACGATGAACTGAAAATGGAAGGGAACTGTGAACATTCAACAGACTCGTTGCAGAAATGTAAGAAAAGACACAGCATTAAAATTTTAAAAGATGTGTGGTGATAAAACATCTGCTAATCATGAAGCAGTGGAGAAATTCTTTGACATGCTTGCCAAGCTCAAAGCTGTTGAAAATCTGATGCCAGAACAAGTCTGTACTGCTGATAAAACATCACTGTTTTGGTGTTATTACCATGGAAAGACACCGACTTCAGCTGATCATTGAGCCCCTACAGGAATTAAGGATGCCAAGGAGAGAATGACTGTGTTAGGATGTGCTAAAGCAGCAGGCACACTAAGTGTAAACTTGACTATGATAGGCAAAAGCTTGTGCCCTTATTGTTTTCAAGGAGTGAGTTCCTTACCATTCCATTATTCTGACTAAATGCATAGATCTCCGGGAAAATCTTTTCTGGTTGATTTTACAAATACTTTATACTAGTATTTGGTATAAAGTACCAAATACTTTATACTCTCATGCTCACTGCTGGCAAGCTGGACTGGACAGCAACTACAAGGTTTTGTTATTCCATGACAACCGGTCTGTTCGTCCTCCAGCTGAAATTCTCATCAAAAATAAAATAATTTCTGTATCCTATACTTTCACCCAAATGTGACTTTATTAATTCAGCATTTGACCAGGGTGTATTAGTCTGTTCTCCTGCTGCTAATAAAGATATTTCTCAGACTGGGTAATTTATAAAGGAAAGAGGTTTAATTAACTCACAGTGCCACATTGCTGGAGAGGCCTTAGGAAACTTATAATCATGGCGGAAGGCAAAGAAGCAGGTACCTTCTTCACAGGGCGGCAGGACTGAGTTGAGTGCAAGCAGGGGAAATGCCAGAAGCTGATAAAACCATCAGATCTCATGAGACTCACTCATTATCACAAGAATCTCATGGGGGAAATTGCCCCCATGATTCAATTATGTCCATCTGATCCTGCCTTTCACATGTGGGGATTGTGGGGTTTATAATTCAAGGTGAGATTTGGATGGAGACACAGCCAAACCATATCATTCTGCCCCTGGCCCCTCCCAGATCTCATGCCCTCACATTTCAAAACACAATCATGACCTTCCAACAAGTCTCCGAAAGTCTTAACTTATTCCAGCATTAACCCAAAAGTTCAAGTCCAAAGTCTCATCTGAGACAAGCCAAGTCCCTTCTGCCTATGCATCTGTAAAGTCAAAGCAACTTAGTAACTTCCTAAATACAATGATGGTACAGGCATTGGGTAAATACACCCATTCCAAATGGGAGAAATTGACCAAAACAAAAGGGCTACAAGCCCCAGGCAAGTCGAAAGTCCAATAGGGCAGTCATTAAACCTTAAAGTTCCAAAATGATCTCCTTTAACTCCATGTCTCACATCCAGATCATGCTGATGCAAAAGGTGGGCTCCCAGATATCATGGGCAGCTCTGCCACTGTGGCTTTGCAGGGCACACCCCACCAACTGCTTTCATGGGCTGGCATTGAGTATCTGCAGCTTTTCCAGGTGCACAGTGCCAGCTGTTGGTGGATCTACCATTCTGGGGTCTGGAGGATGGTGGCCCTCTTCTCACAGTTTTACTAGGTTGTACCCCAGTGGGGACTGTGTGTAGGGGCTCTAACTTCACATTTCCCTTCTGCCCTGCCCTAGCAGGGGTTCTTCATAAGGGCTCTGCCCCTACCGCAAACTTCTGCCTGGACATCCAGACATTTCCATACATACTCTGAAATCTAAGCAGAGGTTTCCAAACCTTAATTCTTGACTTCTTTTCACGCACAGGCTCAACACCACGTGGAAGTGCCAAGGCTTGGGGCTTGCACCCTCTGATGCAATGGCCTGAGCTGTACCTCGGCCCCTTTTAGTCACAGCTGGAGTAAAAGCAGCTGGGATACAGGGCACCATGTCCCAAGGCTGTGCAAAGCAGAGGGACCCTGGGCCTGGCCTATGAAACCTTTTTTTCTCCTAGACCTCTGGGCCTGTGATGGGAGTGGCTTCCATGAAAGTCTCTGACAAGCCCTGGAGAAATTTTTCCATTGTCTTGGTAATTAATGTTCAACTTCTTGTTACTTGTGCAAATTTCTGCAGCAGGCTTGAATTTCTCCCCAGAAAATGGGTTTTTCTTTTCTATCACATAGGCTCCAAATTTTCTAACTTTTATCCTCTGCTTCCTCTTGAGTGCTTTGTCACTTAGAAATTTCTTCTGCCAGATACCCTGAGTAATCTCTTTCAAGTTCAAAGTTCCACAGATCTCTCAGGCAGGAGCAAAATGCCACAGTTTCTTTGCTAAGGCATAGCAAGTATCCATTACTCCAGCTCCCAACATCACTATAAGCATTTTGGTCAAAGCCATTCAACAAGTCTGTAGGAAGTTCCAAACTTTCCTACATCTTCTTGTCTTGTGAGCCTTCCAAGTCTCTAGCAAGTTCCAAACTTTCCCACATTTTCCTATCTTCTTCTGAGCCCTCCAAACTGTTCCAACATTTACCTGTTACCCAGTTCTAGCGTCACTTCCACATTTCTGGTTAACTTTACAGCAGTGTCCCACTCCCTGCAGTGCCAATTTACTGAATTATGCTGCTAATAAAGGCATACCTGAGAGTGGGTAATTTATAAAGAAAAAGAAGTTTATTGGACTTACAGTTCCACATGGCTGGGGAGGCCTCACAGTCATGGCAGAAGGTGAAGGAGGAGCAAAGACATGCCTTACATGGCAGCAGGCAAGAGAGCATGTGCAGGGGAAACTCCTTTATAAAACCATCAGAACTCGTGAGACTTATTTACTGTCACGAGAACTGCATGGGAAAAAGCTGTCCCCGTGATACCATCACCTCCCACCAGGCCCCTCCCTCAATATTGGAAATTACAATTTGACACAAGATTTGTGTGAGAACACCAAGCCAAACCTTATCAATGATCTTTTGGAGAAGACACAAAAGCACAAGCAGCAAAAGCAAAAATAAACAAATGGTGTATCAAACTTAAAAGTTTCTGCAGCAAAAGAAACATCAGCAAAATGAAAAGGCAGTGTACAGAGTGGAAGCAACCATACATCCAATAAGGGGCTAATATCCAAAATATATAAGGAACTCACACAACTCAATAGCAAGCAAACAAAATAACCCAGTTTAAAAATGAGTCAAGGACCTGAATAGACATTTTTCTAAAGAAGACATGCAGATATCCAACAGGCATACAAAAAGGTGTTCAGCGTCACTGACCATTAGGAAAGCGGGATATCACCTCACACCTGTTAGGATGGCCAGTATGAAAAAGACAAAAGATAAGTCTTGGAGAGAATGTGGAGAAAAGGAAACACTTATATTCTAGGTGGGACTGAACATAATGGAAAAATGGTTTGCAGATTCCTCAAAAATTAAAAGTAGAACTACAGCCCAACAGTCGTACTTCTGTGTATGTATCCAGAGGGAAGGAGATCAGCAGCCCAAAGAGATCTCTGCACCTCCATGTCAATGACAGCATTATTCGCAGTAGCCAAGATGTAGAAAATACACAATTGTCCATTTGACAGATGAAGGGATAAAGAAACTGTGGTAGATACATCTACAGTGGAATATTTTTCAGTCTTTAAAAAGAAGGCATTCCTGCCATTTGAAACAATATGGAAGGATCTGAAGGATATTATACTAAATAAAATCAGACCGAGAAAACAAACAGTGCATGATCTCACTTACCTGTGGGATCTGAAAAAGTCAGACTTCTAGAAAGGAAGAGTACAGTGGCGGTTACCAGAGGCTGGTGGGAGGGATTGGGAATCGGGAGGTGTTGGTCAAAGGTTAGGAACGTTGCGCTTGTAAGATGAATACGTTCTGGATGCCTCACGTACAGCACGAAAACTGTAGTTAATAATAATGTGTACTTGAAATTGGCTAAGAGTGCATCTTAAGTGTTCTCATGACAAAAAAGGGGGTTAACTCTATGGGGTGATGGATATGTTAATTAGTATAATTGTGGTAGTAATTTCACAATGTATATGCACATCAAAACATCACATTGTGGCCAGGCGTGGTGGCTCATGCCTGTAATTCCAGCACTTTGGGAGGCTGAGACGGAAGGATTGCTTGAGCCCAGGAGTTCGAGACCAGCAAAGGCAATGTAGGGAGATCTTGTCTTCACAAAAAATTTAAAAATTAGCTGAGCATGGTAGCCTGTACCTGTGGTCCCAGGTACTTGAGAGGCTGAGGTGGGAGGACTGCTTGGACCCAGGAGGTCAAGGGTACAGTGAGCCGTGATTGCACCACTGCACTCTAGCCTGGGTGACAAGCAATACCCTGTCTCACACACACACACACACACACACACGTGTGCATGCACACATATACACAACAACACAGCATACTATTTAAATATATACAAATGGAGGTCAGGGCTGCAGTGAGCCATGATTGCACCACTGCACTCCAGCCTGGGTGACAAGCAATACCCTGTCTCACACACACACACACACACACACACACACACACACCCACAGTATACTACTTAAATATACACAAATTCCATTTGTCAAGGACACTTCTGTAAAGCTGGCGGGTGGGCAGAAACCCAACAATATGATCTGAAGCAGTATTTTCCAAATTTGTTTTGACTGGACCCACAGACAGTTTTACATGATGACTTCCCCCACACATGTGTATGTATGTATGTATATATATATATATAATATATATATGCACATAACTGAAATAAACGTTTCACAAGGGAGTACTCACATTGCAAGCCTGTGGCACACTGTGCTCTGCTCCATTCCACTTCAGCCTTGTGCTGACCTCGGTTCCCTGATGTGGCTTCGTGGCCGGTGACGGGCTGCAGCCCCAGCGGAGGAGCTCTGGTGCTGGGATTCACGATGTCTCACGAACCCTCACTGCAGCCCTTGGAGTGGGCAAGTTCCTCTTCAGAGGTGGGGGTTCCGGCAGTTGTGGCATTGCCGGTGACATTGCCAGCAGGCACTCAGGTGAGTCCGATGTTCGGCCTCGGTAGGTCCTGTGCTGTTACTGAGAGAGCTTGCATTTGAATTAGGGAGCTGTCCGTGCCGGGATGTTGAAGGCTGCGTGTGGGCGGGGAGTCCTGTTGGGAGCACTTATCCCTGGTCAGCTCAGTCTCTGCTAGAGGACGGAAAACTTGCACCCTGGGCTGCCTCTTCCTGGCCACGTGTGGAGCAGGCAGTGTGCCTTGATCACGGGGTCCTGCAATTGTGTCTGGAGCCTTGTGATACAGCATCCAGCCAGCCAGGCACCGCTGGTCCTCTGGGTGAAGCCTGTTTGCCAATAAGGGCTGATCGGACAGACTGGAGTGCAGCACCCAGTTCTGAATCTTTCCAGTTGAGCAACCTCATGTGCAGAGTAAGGCAGACGTGAGTATTCCAGGTAAAGCCTGGCATGTGGTCGGAGCTCCCTAAGTGCTGGTTGCCGTCAGGCGTGGTTGAAGCTGACTTCCTGTTGGAAGCAGCACTTGAGCTAAGGCTCTATCTGGATGGTAAGTCCTTAAAGCAAGACACTGTTTGTTTTCTTGTTTTAATCATGGAAAACAGCAAATACCGGCTGGGATGGGACCAGGCAGAGACTGCAGGGAGACAAATTTAGCTGGTAAGGTGGGAATCGGGCAGACGGTATCTCCGGACAATGTGGAATGAAATCACAAAGCCTTGGCCAAATCTCAGGTTAGACTGAAGAAAAAGCAACACATCAGACGTTAAAAAATTACAATTCAGCGAGCTTTGTTTTGCATTTAGAGTTTGAGCATGATGGAGAAGTGTAACTACTCCAGAGAGTTCGTTTCCGGGGTGGATCTTGTGGACGGAAGAGCCAGTGCCGCGGAGCAGCGCTTTCTGTGTGATACGTGGGAGTTTAGGGGTCACATGGGACACGTGGTTGGAGCTGGAGGGTTCCCACTGGACGAACTGGTTCTGGCTTTGTCCACAGGCATGCCGCCTGCAGTTCCAGCCCTCAGAACAGGAGTGGGCAGATGTGGGAGGAGGAGCATCGAGAGAACAGAGGGCAGATGTCCACCCTGGGGCCCACCTGCAGGGCTGCACCTTGACCTGGCCCCGGCAGCCACTTGTGAATTGATTCACAAGCAAAACCTTTTTTTTTTTCTTCCTTTTTTTAAGACGGAGTCTCACTCTGTCACCAGGCTGGAGCGCAGTGTCCCAATCTTGGCTCACTGCAACCTCTGCTTCCCAGGTTCAAGCTATTCTCCTGCCTCAGCCTCCCAAGTAACTAGGAGTACAAGCTCACGCCACCATGCCCAGCTAATTTTTGTGTTTTTAGTAGA
Organism: Alouatta palliata; assembly: GCA_004027835.1. Taxonomy (NCBI): domain Eukaryota; kingdom Metazoa; phylum Chordata; class Mammalia; order Primates; family Atelidae; genus Alouatta; species Alouatta palliata. Next base: position 2,400 of record PVKV010029488.1, on the reverse strand, counting down.
AATGGGGCTTCACCATGTTGGCCAGGATGGTCTTGATCTCTTGACCTCATGATCTGCCCCTCTTGGCCTCCCAAAGTGCTGGGATTACAGGCATGAGCCACCGCGCCCAGCCGCAAAGATCTCTTTTTTAATGAGGCGCTTTTGATACTGAATAGCAAACCTTTTCCATTGGGTTCTAAGGCAAACCAGTCTTCACTGAACTGTACTTGATAAACAGACTCTTTTTCTAAGTTTATTTTTTATACGTTTAAGAATGCACAAAGCATACATACTCAGAGAGGGGTGGGATGAATTCTTCCGTCCTGCTCCGTCAGCATACGTTTATCAAGTGCCTCTTAGGTGCTGGTCACGGTCTGTGCTGGCTGCTTGCATGTTCCCGTGAGTGGGAGGCATGAGGTCATTGCTCATAGAGAGTCGGCAGTCTGGCCAGGAAGCTGGGTGCTGGTAGTGACCGGCATGCTGCATGTGTGGGGGCGTGTAGGCTGCCACCTGGGAAGGACCAGGGCAAATCCCAGCGACCTCTGTGGATCGTCAACTCCATGGGAGGAAGTGGCGTTTCGGTCAAGGCCTGAGAGTGCAGGCGAAGTGATGGGAAATCAGTGCTGCCTTCCGGAGATCAGGTCTCTTTTCATCGTCATCTGCAGGCTACTTATTTTATTGTAAGCGACGTGCTCTCCCAGCTTCAGTCCTGTCCTGTGAAGTATAATCCACCTCGTGTAGGACCCTGAGGCTCCTGTGCTCAGATTCTTCTCAACTGTCTTTCTTGGCCCTTCCCCTCTTTGCCTTGACATTTATCTCTTAACAAGAAACGGATTGGTTAGGTAACCGCCCGCCGCTACTCTGCAGACATGTACCACCATGCTGTGTTTCCAGACACCCACGAAGCTGGTTTGTGTATTTGGTTTCCTAGACTGCTAGCAAGATGATGCCTTGATCTGGCCTCTCCGAAAGAGAATCCGCGATGTCACCCTGCAGCCATCCACCCAGGTTCCAGGTTTTCAGTCTGTCTGGCAGTCACTCTTCAGGGCCCTGCATGCTCAGGCCCCCCTCCTACGGACTCAGTAACTGCCAAGGCCGCAGTGCCACGTGGCCTTCTGTTTCCCCGTGCTCTTCGCAGACTTCCTCACAGCCTGACGATGTTCTCTGCGATCTTCAGAACCCAAGAAGCATTTCTTGAAACCTTCACCTGTGCGAACTCGAAACCAAGTTATTTTCTGAAGCAAATCAGTATTACCTGTTGTACTCTTTAAGCCTTTTTTTGCTTCTTTTTGAATTATATTTTTTCTTTATAGATCTAAAAAGTTACTTATACAGCTACTTGAAATTCATTTTATTGTTTCCTCTGATAATATGACTGAGAAATAGCTTTTTCATAGAGAAATATATCCCTTGGCCCACGCCAAGGCAGATGTAAAATCAGTCGCATGCAGAGAACATGAGTGGAGTAGTGCACCACAATTTCCTGCAGGAAATATCCTTGTCTCCCCTCCTTCTTTTATTGCACGCCTGGAGCAAAACTAGACCAGGGCAACCATTTTCTTCTAGCCGGGGGAGGAAGGCATTGTTGCCGTGATCTGTCCGCCGGGAGAGCGTCCTTTAGAGCACACGCTCCTCTGAAGTGCGGGATGCTGTGCTTTCTGGGTGTGCGTGTAGAGGAAGGGTTTCATTCAGCTTTCAGATGCTACTGCTTTGAAACTGCTACCTGTTCAAATACATATGTAACTGTCTTTCTAAGCAAAAGAAAAAATGCAAGAGGATTTGGGAAACAAGTTTTCGGGAGCACCTGATTATGGCCATCAGCTCCCTAGGACATGAAATGGATGCTTCCAAACGTCCCAGAGCTGTCCACGGCCATTGTGTGTGCACCCGACTCTATAAATGCCCCAGAGTATACCATGGCCATTGTGTGTGTGTGTCCCCAACTCACTGTGAGTGCTCCAGAATGTACCACGGTCATCGTGTGTGTGTGTGCCTGACTGTGAACGCTCTAGAGTGTACTTCAGCCATTGTGTGTGTACCTGACTCTATAAATGCTCTAGAATGTACTATGGCCATTGTGTGTGTGTATGCGCCCAACTCTATAAATGCTCTAGAATGTACCATGGCCATTGTGTGCATGTGTCTCCAGCTCACTGTGAGTGCTCCAGATACCTGATTCTATAAATGTCTAGAATGTACTATGGCCATCGTGTACATGTGCCCCTGACTCACTGTGAGGGCTCTGGAGTGTACCAGGGCTGTGCTGGGTGTGCCCCTGACTCACTGTGGGCACTCTAGAGTGTACCAGGGCCATGCTGGGTGTGCCCCTGACTCACTGTGGGCACTCTAAAGTGTACCAGCGCTGTGCTGGGTGTGCCCCTGACTCACTGTGGGCACTCTAGAGTGTACCAGCGCTGTGCT
>PVKV010029487.1:0-23545 GCA_004027835.1 Alouatta palliata | reverse complement strand
GGACATGGATGAACCTGGAAACCATCATTCTCAGCAAACTGACACAAGAACAGAAAATCAAACACCGCATATTCTCACTCATAGACGGGTGTTGAACAATGAGAACACATGGACACAGGGAGGGGAGCATCTCACACTGGGGTCTGTCGGGGGGAAAAAGGGGAGGGACAGCGGGGGGTGGGGAGTTGGGGAGGGATAGCATGGGGAGAAATACCAGACATAGGTGATGGGGAGGAAGGCAGCAAATCACACTGCCATGTGTGTACCTATGTAACAATCTTGCATGTTCTTCACATGTACCCCCAAACCTAAAATGCAATAAAAATATATATATTAAAATAATAATAATAATAATGTAGACCTTTCTCTTGCCTCCCAGAGAGGGCCCAGGGCCTCAGCCTCTGCAGAACAGGAAATGTCAGCTGAGAGTCCTGCCTCCAACCAGTGGTTAATGGGGTGCTTCATTGTCCCTGAGCATCTGAAGATGTGCCCATGGAATGAAATTCTCTCTCATACCACCATTTGGAACAGCTGATTCAAATGGGAAAAACCATGACCTCTGCCTGCAGATGTAAGCTGGCTTTGTGAGTGCATTAGGGGAGGTGAGGATAGGAAAAGGGAGTTTTCTGGAAACTTTTTCCTGCCACATGTGGGTGAAGACTTTAGCTGCCAACATCTCCCCCATTTCCACGGCACTTGCTCTCTGCACCCTGTTACGTACGGTGTAGCATTATCATGAGCCAGATTTCCCCCCAAATGTTTACTGCTTCTTAGCTGATGTGTGGGTGGGGGATGGGGATGAGAGGGAGATAACGGCAGGGTTGGGGGCTTCCTATGTTGGGGTTGCTTTATTCACCCTGCAGTAGCAGCTGGCCCAGTGTTGTTGGGCCAGCAACACAACCCCCTCCAGTTTTTATGGCACATTCATCACTGCCAAGGTGCTGCCATCATCACTGTCTCAATTCCCTGATGCCAAAGGGAAAGGTACCAGGATCCCCATTTATGCCAGGAGGTTGCAGCAGGGCCAACTCTCATACCAGGTTTGCCTCTTCCTCTGTGCCTCTCCTAATGTGAAAATGCAGCAAAAAAAAATCCAAACGTGGAAATCACACAAATAGGAGAGATCATGTTTGCATTATCAAATATCTGAAGGATTTCCTCAAATAAGAAATACTTCTTATGTTTTTTAGATGCATGTTTCCAAGATATTACTCACTTGTCAAAATAAAAGTGAAGGTAGGGAAAACTGAATTAATAGATTAAAAGTAAATATTTTAAAAGCAAAACAGTGATAAACTACAAGAAAACATAACTAAACATGTGTTAAAGATACAAAAAGGAAGAAATTTCTAAGTTTAGAGGAAAAGAACTCAAAAGTGAAAAAAATAGGCATATCCTACTGAAAATATATATAGTGAAAATGAAATATGTATGCTTAATTCATAATGTTTAATAGTAATGCACATTGAAAAAGCACAAAGAATGTGAATAGGTTAGAAAGAGAACTGTAATTAATGAATAAGCACATGGGAAAATACCTCCACAGGGAATCAAATAAATATAAATTCAGACAATAGAAAAAAATCTTTTTGGTATAAAAACTTGGCAAAAAATGCTCATTTTTTTATGAAGATGCAGTGAGATGGGCAATATAATACATTCTTGGCAGAAGAATAAACTGATCCAACTATCCTGGGAACCAACTGGAGTTTTATACACACACACACACACACACACACACACACACAGAGCTTTAGCTTTGGAAGGTGTTGAATTTTTTATGATTATATGTAGTCAAAGCAAAATTATTCATGACACTTTTTAAAGTTGATAAGGAAGACTGTCTTCAAGAAAGAACTGCTGCAATAGGACTTGTCAGTTGGGGAGAGAGATTGGGCTCAACTCCAAATACAACAAGAACAAGCCGGGACATAGAGCCAAGAAGCAGGGGGCGGGGTCAGCGGATAAAAAAACTGCTAAGAGGAAACTTCAGGGGTAGGTGGGATGGGACACTGGCTAAGCCCCTTCTAAGCCTTCTTGCTGAAGACAGGCTAGGGCAATCAGCTATTGAGGGTGGGAATTTGATGAGGAATTTAATGAGCTATCAAGGGTGGGGGATTCTCACTAAAATGGCCCGGCAGGGTTCCTGATACTACTAGAATAAACAGGCCAAGGATAGAACCCAAAGCAGGGCCCAGCTGAACAGGGGCTCCGAGGAGCCTGACGATGCAAGGCTCCCCTCAACACAAACACACACACGTGTGTATAAATGTATGTGTACATATAACTATAGGATGTATAATATACATTATATATTATATACAATATAATATATAAAATGTACTTTATTATATAGATGTATATGATGTATCATAAACGATTCATATCCTTCCAAAGCTGAAGAAAGAAGAAGCTAATCTGGAGAAAAGGCAAAGTCAAAAGACTTTCCTCGACACCCATTAAACTGACACTCATCTCTTTTACTAAGAAGTCTCTTGACTTTCCTCCTCCTGAGTCTCTTGCCAAGCAAAAGATGACCAGGCAGTTCTTGCCCATGGCCATCATATTCACTGGTGGTTCTCAAATGTGAAACTACACCAGAATCCCCTGGAAAGCTGATGAAAACACAGATCTCTGAGTGCCATCCACAGAGTTTCTGCTTTAATAGATCTGTGGTGGGGTCCTAGAATTTGCATTTCTCATGAGTTCCCAGGCTTGGCCTGGTCCCCAGGCCACACCTGGAGAGGAACTGACCTGCACCACAGGTACCTGGCCCAGTGCCCCACCTGAGCAGCCTCCTTGCTTGTCCCCAGCTGGCAATGCCTCAGCAGAGGCACACAAGCAAGATCAGATCCAGGATCAAGCGCTCAAGGGAAGCTTCCTCGTTCCCTCTGCACACATGGCTTTGCTTTAAGTCCAGAAAACTCTCTACCCTGTGCTGAAGGATCCAGTCACCCTACCTGACTGGATGCCCATTTCTTATCACTCCCTTGAGTTTTCTCCCTCTCTCATTGTGAGCAAGTTCCTTCACCAGCATGAGCTTCAGGATCTTCATCTGCAGAATCCCAGAACAACAATGAAATTACAAACAGAACACAGACCCCTTGTAAAGGGCTCACCTCACCATGAACAGCAGTAAAGGCCAATGGTCATCATCAGTAATCAGTGTCCAGACTTGCTTGCCACCTTCATGCAATCCAATCTATCCCATTTGTTTTTCCTTAAATTACATGTCTCTGTTTCTTCTGTGGTGCTAAATCCTTCTATTTCAAGTGGTTTTATTGAGATAATACCTTTATTATTTTAAAGTCACATATTGTGAGGCATAAGAAGCAGAATCCTCCCTGACCAACCCTGATCCTACCTCGATTGCAGTCCTGACAGGTAACCACTGCTAACAGGGGGTTGTGCTTCCTCAGCAAACTTTATCTACAAATATACAAATAGGTAAATGTACAGAAATGTTCCATATAGTTATTTTTACAAGAATTAAATGATGCCACATAATTTTCTGCAATTTTTTTTGTTTTCCATTTTTATATTTAAAGAACTTCCAGTTTTCACTCCAACATGTAAAGAACTTGGAAGTCATCACTCCCATCCTTACGACATGAGAAAAGCTGAACAAACTGAAAACCAATGGCTTTTCTTACACCTACCAGAGAATTGAAGTTGCAGGGAAAACTGCTACCCTAAAGTCTGGAGAGACAGGTAAATTCAGAGTGTGCTCTGAGATCAGATCACCTGGAGCAGAAGCTGCTGCTGCCATAAACTTGTAGGAACACTTCGTAATGATTCTGAAGTGTCACCTAAAAGCTGAGTATGGATGCAGTGAGTAAGATACTCCGGGTGACTACAGTCTTCAGGGGATACACTTTCATGGGTTTTATTTCCAAGAACTCTACCAGGTTCTCAGGGTGAAGGGCAGAGAAAGACCCCATCATGTCTTTGACAGAGTGAGGAGAAAAGTAACCATTTTTAAATAGTCCAGAGAGTTCTCCATAACAAAGATTTACTCCCCAGCAGAAGAGACCAGAGCCTTACTCAACTAACTGCAGCCCCCTCTAGCCTTCCTGTCTCACCCAAGGAGTGAACAAAAAGATAAGAAACACATGTGAAGGTAACATTCCAGGGACACAGGCCCACTAAGGACTGAAATTTATTCATGAAATTGCATAACACTTCCCCTTCCCCACTCTTTACCACCACAGCAACAGACTTCAATGTAATAGCAGGGATTACAACTGAAAGAGCTGCAAGATACATATTCTATTTAAGAAGCAGTCTCTTGGGAAACCCAAAGAAAACAAATGAGAAAAAAAAAAGGAATGAGAGGAATTACAAGCCTCTTGAACCCACACCTATGGTAAACATTAAACATAGCTCAAATTCTAGCAATACAAACATAAAACCTCCCACTAATGACCTATTTACCTCAATTCCTATTACCCAATATATTATGTCTGGCTTTCAACAAAAAATAGAAATATGTGCTAAAAGACAAGAAAAAACAGCCTGTGGGAATAAAATAAGAATCAGGGCCGGGTGTGGTGGCTCACATCTGTAATCCCGGCACTTTGGGAGGCTGAGGCAGGCAGATCACTTGAGGTCAGGAGTTCAAGACCAAACTGGCAACATGGTGAAATCCCGTCTCTACTAAATATACAAAAATTAGCCAGGTGTGGTGGCAGGTGTCTGTAATCCCAGCTACTCAGGAGGCTGAGACATGAGAATCACTTGAACCTGGGAGGCAGAGGTTGCAGTGAGACAAGATCATGCCACTACATTCCAGTCTGGGTGATAGAGTGAGACTCAATCCCCCAAAAAAAGAGTCAGAACCAGGCTCGATATGCACAGATTTTAGAATTATCAGTAAGGAATTTTTTAAAAACTGTGATTAATGTGATAAGAGCTCTAATGGGAAAAAAAACAGGCAGCATGCAAAATAGATGGGTAATGTAAGCAGAGAGATAGTAACACTAAGAAAGGATCAAAAGGAAATGCTATCAATAAAAAGCACTGCAACAGAAATGAAGAATGCCTTTGATGAGCTCATCCACAGACTAGACACAGCTGAGGGAAGAATCTGTGGGCCTGAAGATATGTCCATGGGAACTTCCCAAACTGAAATCCAAAAATATTTTTTAAAATACAAAAGAATTTTCAAGAACTATGGGACAATTTCAAATGGTATAACCAATGCATAAATGAAATGCCAGGTGAAGGAGAGAGAATGGACCAGAAGAAATATTTGAAGTAATAATGGCCAAGCATTTTGCAAAATTAATGATAGATGCCAAACCACAGATTCAGGAATTTCAGAGAACACCAAACAGGACAAATACAAAAAACAACCTACACTAGGTAAATCATACTCAAGCTGCAGAAAACCAAAGACAAAGATGAAATCTTGAAAGAAGGTAGAGGGGTTTGGGGAGCATCTTTCCTATAAAGGAACAAGTATATGAATTACCACAGAAACCATGCAAGCAAGAAGAGTGGAGGAAGATATTCCAAGTGTTGAAAGGAAAAAACTGCCAACCTAGAATCCTGGATCCAAGGAAGTTATCCTTCAAAACTTAAGGAGAAATAAAGGCTTTCCAAGACAAACAAAATTCATCACCAGCGTATCTGCCCCACAAGAAATGTTGTTTTAAAATAAGTCCTTCAGAGAGAAAGACAATGATACAGATCAGAAACTTGGATCTGTATAAAGAAGGCACCAAAAAAGGAATAAATGGAGGTCAAATATTTCATTTTTCTTATTCTTAATTGTTAAAGTAAGTAATTCTTTGTTCAAAATAGTAGAAACAATAATAATAGTAACAATGATAGTAGCAACAGTAACAAACATGGTAACAATAATATCACTATAATAGTGATATAGCTTGTGAATAAGTAAAATTATGTTATAAGGAATGAGAGGGAGAAATTGGAAATATCTTGTTATAGAAAGTAGTTACTTATCACTTAATTACAGGGTTGTATTCTGAGAAATGCATTATTAGACCATTTTAGTATTGTGCAAACATCATAGAGTGTTCTTATGCAAACCTAGATGGTTCATGCCTGCTACATACACACCTGGGCTAAATGGTACAGCCTATTACTCCTAGGCTACCAACCTGTACAATATGTTTCTGTACTGAATATGGTAGTTAGCTGTAACACAATGGTAAGTATTTGTGTATTTAAACATATCTAAAATAAATAAGGAAGACAGGAAAAAACAGTAAATAAACCACAAATATGGAAGAACAAGGCTTGGTGCTGTGTCAGATTTGAATCTGTTGAGGCACTCTAGTTACTTGCAGTCTACAAAGACAGCAAGACTCAAGTGTCATAGACAGACTACTGTTCACTGACATGTGGTTCAAAGTCCATTTCCAGGCATAGAGGAGGGTATGGCTCATCCTCTTGAAGGCTGGCAAAGTGATGGGTCTTGCTATTTATAGGCTAATAAAATATCAGTATTTAAGAGCGTATATGTTTCTTCATCTTTCCTTCCCCCAGCTCAGGCGAATGAAGACATTGCAAATGGTGAACCCTGGGCCCCTTAGGAAAGGGGCTGGCCCAGAACCCATGCCCTGCCATTATGGACTGCTGCATGAGTATGAACTAAAACTTTTGGCTGGGCACAGGGGCTCAGGCCTGTAATTTCAACACTTTGAGAGGCAGATCAGGAGGTCAGGAGTTCAAGACCAGCCTGATCAATATGGTGAAAACCCGTCTAAAAATACAAAAATTAGCCAGGTATGATGGCACACACCTGTAATCCCAGCTACTCAGGAGGCTGAGGCAGGAGAATCACTTGAACCCGGGAGGCAGGAGTTGCAGTGTGCCAAGATTGTGCCAGTGCACTCTGGCCTGGGCAACAAACCAAGACTCCCATCTCAAAAAAAAAAAAAAAAAGAAATAAAACTTTGTAGTTTACAGCTACAGGCATGTTTTACAGTTCCTTCACCCCTATGAATAAATCACCAAGCTTCTGAGAATATATAACCAGCAATAGAACCTACTCAGTATATATACCAGTGGTTTAAATTAACACACGGCTAGTGAGATCATTTTGCAGCTTAAGTTAGCAAATTCAGTTTCCCCTATCCAGCATATTTTATAACTTAAATGAACAAATACAATTTTCTGTAATAAACATGGTTTCCAAACCTATGTGATTAAACTAGTAAATTCGCCAGCTTTGCTTCTTCTCATTAACAATAAGGAATGTGGGAAGGATCTTGTCCCAGAAAAGCCTGTGCCGCACCCAGCTCTTCATTTCTTGTACTTTGATGTGAACTGAAGTGTGAATACTCCCCTATCTTATTGAGAAAAGCGATCATAACACCACAGTAAAAGTCCACAAAGTTTCTTATTAAATATAATATAGCTTACTTTCAGTAACTAAAGTCAGTCTATAAACATAAAACCTGTAATGTCCAATTTCAACAATATGATCATGATTTAAAAAAAAAAAAAAGTATAGATAGTTGTTGTCTTTGAGTGGTGGGAAAGTGAGCAATCTTCTCATTCCAATTTCTCCTTTTCTGTGTTTTTCAAATGTTTGTAATAACTTATTACTTTTATAATGGGGAAATATATACCGATAATGGCCTCAATTATAAAAATAGACATATTAATCTAAAAAAAATCTTTCTACCCAATTTACACAGAGTTTCATATTGTTGTAATGCCTCTAGAAGAAAAGTAGTTTTTAAAAAAAGTGGTTACCAGATGTAAAATTGGGCCTTGGAAATGCTAATCCCATAAAGGACTGACAAAATCAACAGAAAGAGAAAAAACAAAAGGAGCCAGTAAGCCAGTAAAAGACACAAGATTATGGTAAGTTTCCACTTTTTTCAATGCTAGAACAAAAGGACTACTGAGGAGTTTCTCTTATTTTTTATGATTTATTTATTTTACTTTAGGTGCATACTGTATCTGGCATTTCTCCCCATGTTATCCCTCCCCACCCTCCCCTCCCTCCCCACCCACCATTGTCTCTCCCCTACACCACCAACTGTCCCCTATGTGTGATGCTCCTCTCCCTGAGCCCACGTGTTCTCGCTGATCAACACCACCTATGAGTGAGAACATACAGTGCTTGGCTTTCTGTTCTTGGGTCAGTTTGCTGAGAATGATGGTTTCCAGATTCATCCAAGTCCCTACAAAGGACATAAACTCATCGCTTTTTATGGCTGCATAGTATTCCATGGTGTATACGTACTATATTTTCTTTGTCCAGTCTATCATTGATGGGCATTTGGGTTGGTCCCAGGTCTTTGCTATCGTACACAGGGCTGCAATGAACATATGTGTGCATGTGTCTTTATAGTAGAACAATTTATAGTTCTTTGGGTATATACCCAATAGTGGGATTGCTGGGTCAAATGGAATTTCTATTTCTAGATCCTTGAGAAATCGCCACACTGTGTTCCACAATGGTTGAACTAATTTACACTCCCACCAACTGTGTAAGAGTGTTCCTATTTCTCCACATCCTCTCCAGCATCTGTTGTCTCCTGATTTTTTAATGATCGCCATTCTAACTGGCATGAGATGATATCTCAGTGTGGTTTTGATTTGCATTTCTCTAATGACCAGTGATGATGATCATTTTTTCACATGTTTGTTGGCCTCATATATGTCCTCTTTTGAAAAGTGTCTGTTCATATCCTTCACCCACTTTTGAATGGGGTTGTTTGTTTTTTTCTTGTATATCTGTTTTAGTTCTTCATAGATTCTGGATATTAGCCCTTTGTCAGATGGGTAGATTGCAAAAATTTTTTCCCATTCTGTTGGTTGTCAATTCACTCTAATGATGGTTTCTTTTGCTATACAGAAGCTCTGGGCTTTAATTAGATCCCATTTGTCTATCCTGGCTTTTATTGTCATTGCTTTTGGTGTTTTAGTCATGAAGTCCTTGCCTATGCCTATGTCCTGGATGGTTTTGCCTACGTTTTCTTCTAGTCTTTTTATGGTGTTAGGTTTTATGTTTACATCTTTGATCCATCTGGAGTTAATTTTAGTGTAAGGAGACAGGTAGGGGTCGAGTTTCTGCTTTCTGCACATTACTAGCCAGTTTTCCCAACACCATTTATTAAACATGGAGTCCTTTCCCCATTGCTTGTTTTTGCTGGATTTGTCAGAGATCATATGGTTGTAGATGTGTGGTGTTTCTTCTGGGTCTCTGTTCTGTTCCATTGGTCTATATCTCTGTTTTGGTACCAGTACCATGCTGTTTTGATTACTGTAGGCTTATAGTATAGTTTGAAGTCTGGCAGTGTGATGCCTCTGGCTTTGTTCTTTTTGCTTAGGATTGTCTATGCTATGCAGGGTCTCTTGTGATTCCATATGAAGTTTAAAGTGGTTTTTTCCAGTTCTATGAAGAAGGCCATTGGTAGTTTGATGGGGATAGCATTGAATCTATAGATTACTTTGGGCAGTATGGCCATTTTCACGATATTGATTCTTCCTAACTATGAACATGGAATGTTTCTCCATCTGTTTGTGTCCTCTCTTATTTCATTGAGCAGTGGTTTGTAGCTCTCCTTGAAGAAGTCCTTTACATCCTTTGTTAGTTGTATTCCTAGATATTTTATTCTCTTTGTAGCAATTGTGAATGGGTGTTTGCTCTTGATTTGCCTCTCTGTTTGTCTACTATTGGTATATAGAAATGCTTGTGATTTTTGCACATTGATTTTTTATCCTGAGACTTTGCTGAAGTTGCTTATCAGTTTGAGAAGATTTTGGGCTGAGACGATGGGGTCTTCTAGATATACAATCATGTCATCTGCAAATAGAGACAGTTTGACTTCCTCCTTTCCTAATCAAATACCTTTTATTTCTTTTTCTTGCCTGATTGCTCTGGCTAGAACTTCCAATACTATGTTGAATAGGAGTGGTGAGAGACGACATCCTTGTCTAGTGCCTGATTTCAAAGGGAATTCTTCCAGCCTTTGCCCGTTCAGTATGATATTGGCTGTAGGTTTGTCATATATAGCTTTTAACATCTTATGATATGTTCCATCAATACCTAGTTTATTGAGAGTTTTTAGCATGAAGGGCTGTTGAATTTTATCAAAGGCCTTCTCTACATCTATTGAGATAATCATGTGGTTTTTGTCTTTGGTTCCTTTTATGTGAAGGATTAAATTTATGGATTTCCGTATGTTGAACCAGTCTTGCATCCCCGGGATGAAGCCTACTTGGTCGTGATGGATAAGCTTCTTGATGTGCTGTTGCAAACTGTTTGCCAGTATTTTATTGAAGATTTTTGTTTTGATGTTCATCATGGATATTGGCCTGAAGTTTTCTTTTTTAGTTGAGTCTCTGCCTGGTTTTGGTATCAGGATGATGTTGGTCTCATAAAAAGAGTGAGGGAGGATTCCCTCCTTTTGTATTGTTTGATACAGTTTCAGAAGGAATGGAACCAGCTCCTCTTTGTACGTCTGGTAGAATTTGGCTGTGAACCTGTCTGGACCTGGACTTTTTTTTGGTTGGTAGGCTATTGATTGCTGCCTCTACTTCAGCCCTTGTTATTGGTCTATTCAGGGTTTCAGCTTCCTCCTGGTTTAGTTTTGGTAGAGTACAAGCGTCTAGGAATTTATCCGTTTCTTCCTGGTTTACTGGTTTATGTGGGCAGAGCTGTTCGTAGTAATCTCTGATGGTAGTTTGTATTTCTGTGGGATCAGTGGTGATAGCCCCTTTATCGTTTTTTATTGCATCTATTTGATTCTTCTCCCTTTTGTTTTTTATTAATCTGGCTAGCAGTCTGGCTATTTTGTTGATCTTTTCAAAAAACGAGCTCCTGGATTTATTGATTTTTGAAGGGTTTTTTTGTGTCTCTATCTCCTTCAGTTCTGCTCTGATCTTAGTTATCTCTTGTCTTCTGCTAGCTTTTGAGTTTTTTTGATCTTGCTCCTCTAGTTCTTTCAATTTTGATGACAGGGTGTTGATTTTAGATCTTTCCTCTCTTCTCTGGTGGGCATTTATTGCTATAAATTTCCCTCTCGATACTGCTTTAAAGGCGTCCCAGAGATTCTGGTAAGTTGTGTCTTCATTCTGGTTGGTTTCAAAGAACATCTTTATTTCTGCCTTCATTTCATTGTTTATCCAGTCAACATTCAGAAGCAAGTTGTTCAGTTTCCAAGTGGTTATGTGGGTTTGAGTGTGTTTCTTGATCCTGAGTTCTAGTCTGATTGCCCTGTGGTCTGATAGACTGTTTGTTATGATTTCTGTTCTTTTGCATTTGCTGAGGAGTGATTTGTTTCCAATGATGTGATCAATTTTAGAGTAAGTGCAATGTGGTGCTGAGAAAAATGTACATTCTGTGGATTTGGGGTGGAGCGTTCTGTATATGTCTATTGGATCCACTTGGTCCAGCACTGCATTCAAGTCCTGGATATCCTTGTCAATTTTCTGTCTCACTGATCTGTCTAATATAGACAGTGCAGTGTTGAAGTCTCCCATTATTATTGTGTGGGAGTCTAAATCTCATTTTAGGTCATTAAGAACTTGCTTTATGTATCTAGGTGCTTCTGTGTTGGGGGCATATATATTTAGGATAGTTAGCTCTTCCTGTTGGATTGATCCTTTTACCATTATGTAATGTCCTTCTTTGTCTCTTTTGATCTTTGTTGGTTTGAAGTCCATTTTATCAGAGACTAGTATTGCAACCCCTGCTTTTTTTTATTCTCCATTTGCTTAGTAAATCTTCTTCCATCCCTTTATTTTGAGTCTATGTGTGTCTTTGTATGTGAGATGGGTTTCTTGAATACAGCACACTGATGGGTTCTTACTTTTTATCCAGTTTCCCAGTCTGTGTCTTTTGATTGGGGCATTTAGGCCATTTACATTCAATGTTAATATTGTTATGTGTGAATTTGATCCTTTCATTTTGTTACTGGCTGGTTTTCTTTCTCATTAGTTGACACATTTTCTTCATTGCATTTTTGGTCTTTGCCAACTGGTTTGCTTTTGCAGTGACTGGTATTTGTTCCTTTCCATGCTTAGTGTTTCTTTCAGGAGCTCTTGTAGGGCAGGTCTGGTGGTGACAAAATCTCTCAATAATTGCTTGTCCATAAAGGATTTTATTTCTCCTCCACTTACAAAGCTTAGTTTGGCTGGATATGAGATTCTGGGTTAAAAGTTCTTTTCTTTAAGGATGTTGAATATTGGCCCCCACTCTCTTCTGGCTTGTAGGGTTTCTGCCAAGAAATCTGCTGTGAGTCTGACTGGCTTCTGTCTGTGGATAACTTGATCTTTCTCTCTGGTTGCCCTTAGCATTTTTTCCTTCATTTCGACCCTGGTGAATCTGACGATTATGTGCCTTGGGGTTGCTCTTCTTGAGGAATATCTTTGTGGAGTCCTCTGTATTTCTTGAATTTGAAATTTGGACTGCCTTGCTAGGCTTGGGACGTTCTCCTGGATAATATCCTGCAGTGTGTTTTCCAGCTTGGATTCATTTACCCTGTCATATTCAGGTACACCAATCAAGCATAGATTAGGTTTTTTCACATAATCCCATATTTCTTGGAGGCTTTGTTCATTTCTTTTCACTCTTGTTTCTCTTGTATTGCCTTCTCTTTTTATTTCATTGAGTTAATCTTCAATTTTTGATATCCTTTCTTCTGCTTGATTGATTCAGCGATTAAAACTTGTGTTTGCTTCACGTAGTTCTTGTGCTGTGTTCTTCAACTGCATCAAGTCGTTTATGTTCTTCTTTAAGCTGGTTATTCTAGTTAGTATTTCATCTAACCTTTTTTCAAGGTTTTTGGTTTCTTTACATTGAGATAGAACGTGTTCCTTTAGCTCTGAAAAGTTTGTTTATCCACCTTCTGAATCATGTTTCCATCAATTCTTCCCACTCCTTCTTGATCAAGTTGCGATCCTGTGTTGTTGAGGAGTTGTGGTCCCTTGAAGGAGAAGAGGTATTCTGGTCTTTGATGGTTTCACCTTTTTTGCACGGGTTTTTTTCCCATCTTTGTAGATTTACCTGGCTGTGGTGTCAGAGAGCTACTTGATGAGGTCGCTTGTCTGCCTGTGGGGGCGCTACTGGGTTTCTAGGGACTCCTTCAGGTTACTAGGGAATTTTCCTGTGTCTTTTTTGTTTATGCTGGGAGATTAGGCCCGCCTCTTCTGCTGACCTGTAGGCGCTGCTGAGTTGTCAAGAACGCTGTCCCGTTGCTATGTAGGCTTCCTGTGGTTTTTGTTAAAACATGTAGCCCAGTCCCACCCCTCTAGTGGTGGGTTGTGCCCTTCCTCCACTGGACTGGATCATTCAGGGTTCATCTCAGACTGTGACACTGGATATGCAACCCACTAGAGTCAGAGCTTCAGCCCTCTGGGGTTTGTGGGAGAGGTTAGGGACCCGCCCAGCCACACCTGGCAGTCTCCTCCCCCTTTCAGCTTTCTCTCTCTCCCGTCAAGGGGTAGGGGCTGCCCACCTGCTCCCGCTTACAGCTCCCTCTCTCTCCAGGCGGGGGGAGGGGGTGATAGCTCAGTCTGCAGACTCTTATTCAACTCCACACTTGTAATTCCAGGCACTTGACTGGCAAAGATCCCCTGTTCTGTGTATTGCTGAGGCTTTGGGGGAAGCGCTGTATGTGGTCCTGAGTCCCAGAGGTGGAGCCTCTGACTCGCCGGTCAGATGCACTTTCTGGGTGAAGCAGCACCCCTCCCCGCCTCAGTCTGCCCTCAGTGGGCTTTGCTCACCCTCGAACCAAACCCGTTGAAATGCACCTGGTACCTCAGTTGGAGCTAGGAGATCTCTGGGTTTCTGTGTCTCTTTCGCTGGGTGTTGTGCACTGGAGTTGTGTCTAATCTGCCATCTTGGATCATCCTCCACTGAGGAGTTTCTTAAAGTTCAGATGTCTGGGTTCAATACCCAGCGACCTTGACTCAGAGGGTCTGAGTGGGGCACAAGGATCTACCTGTTGGGCAGGCTTCCCAGGCAATTCTATGGTAAGGTCTCTGCAGTGCACTCAGAAATTCACCCTCAGAGGGCAGAATGGTTTGATCCAGTGGAGAATTTGAAGAATGAGCCAGAAAGGAATTAGCTCCGTGGGAGTCATCCTAGGCTGCATGTGGGAATCCTTTGGGTGGCCTTTTTAAAAATATTCATGCCCCAAAAGACTAGTGGATCTGAGTCTCTGGGCAATTGAGGGCTCGGAGAGTTCCCCTAGTGATTCTGACACATAGCAGGATTGTGTCCCGCTATGACCTTTCCAAAGGCATCGCAGAAATGGCTGCCGCTCTGTCCATTCCTGGCTGCTTGCTCTAGCTGTCCATTACCATTCCCGGTGACTGGGCAGAAAATGATCTGGCTGAAAGCAGGCTGGCCAGAATGCAAGTTTTAAATCCTTCAAACAGTGGACAAAACAGAAAGCGTGACCAAAGCAGCAGAGCAGGCATAATTGGCTTTAAATTAATTCAAAACTATATGACAAGGAACTCCAAGCCCTGAAAATTTCCAGATAATTTTCTCTTGCAATGTCTTTTGCTGATCGGCGTTCTTCTTGTTGTTGCTATCTTCTTGTTTTCCTTTTACAAATGCCATCCATTTTTATGAAAGAAATGTGAAAAATACAGACAAGCAAAAAGAAAAAGATGAAGAATACTCCTCATTCTACCCACTCAGAGACAATCAATGAAGCACCTTGGAGTGTGTCCTTTCCTTACACAGATATGTACATCCGTTTTTGTCTCATAGGTTTTTCCAGAGCCGTTCATTGGACATCTAAGTTGATTCAAAGCGTCTCTGTTCTAAGGAGTACAGAGAAGGGAATAAATGGCTAAAGATTTACTATAAATACAAAGAAAAAAAGTAAGAAAAATAAAATTCTGGAAAAAATCTCAAGAAATTCTCAGGGACACACAAGTTGTTGCAAAACTATCCTAATTATGTTCAAATGTTACCAAAAATTGCTAAAAATAATGACATATATTTTCGATGAAATCATCATCACTGCCAAATGATTGTGAAGAGCAGCTTGCATCAGGTCAAATTGCTTTCTGCCCAGGCCTTCACATGACCTGGCACCACTATTTCTCTGCAAGACTATTCCTGCTGCCCTTCCCATTCCTGCCTGATGCCTTTCTTCCTCTCCAGTGTACCCAAATCCCTTTTCTCGTACAAGGCACAGTTTAAATCCAATCCCCTCCCCACCAGGCCTCCAGGATCCCCACGACCCCCACAACCCAGCGTGCTGCATTTTCCCTGAAGCCCTCGGCATTTACGTCTGCCTGTTGCTCGTTATTGATTCCTGTTCCATGCACCTCCACGTCCCCAGTACATTAGTCTCATGTCCCTGCTGAGACAGTCACCTCTCTTTGGGCTGAATTCAGCTTATTCTCTTTTGTGTCTCTCACAGCATGGAGCACAGTGCTGGACACACAATAAGCCATCAATAAATATTGGATGAAGTGTGGAGTTTATAGGTAGAATTTAAATTTAAAAAAAAAAAAACTTCTATTCATCAGTAATAAAGCTCGGTGGGCCCCCACTGAACAATGGGAGGGTCACAGGGGAAACCTAGTGTCATAAAGCAACAGGTCTGCTAGAGGGGCACAGAGAGCACTGCCTTCCTAAAGGTACCTGCACAGAGGACGGAGAAGAGGCACAAAGCCACTGCCCTGTGGGAGAGTCCCCCAAGCTGGACTCTTAACAAAGGCTTTCCCAACGAGCAGATAGGGTGGGGAGGGGACCCAGGCAAGCCAACAGTCTCCTGCTGTTGTGAAGCCAGCACCAGATCCATCCCTTAACTGGTGTCGAAGTTTGTGGTGATGAACACAGAGGGGCCCATGAGGGGCGAGGCCACCTAATTCCCCCTGACAGGAGAGAGCAGCTGTAAAGGCAAGTGATGGCAGCCTTCAGAAGAAATGGCAATGTGACAGCATCATGCCAGAGCCCTGCTGGGGGAGGATAGGGAAGTCAATCAAAGCAGCATCCGCTCCACACTTTGGGGAAAGAGATGCTTTTATTTCATAACAAGATAATGGGGAAGCTAAAACAAATGAAAGAAATGACATGTTCACCATAAAATTCCAAGTCTCCCATTGAGGGAGAGGAGGGACTGCTGTCTCACAAAAGCAAGGGGTTTGCCCAGGGAGCACCCCAGAAATCAGGAGGTGAGTGTCCCCAGCAGGTAGCATCAAAGAAACCTCATCAGGAAGGCCAAGGCTCAGGATAATCTGGAATCTGCCACAGAAAGTAAGGGCAGGAAAGCCAGCTCTTTGAAGAACTAGGTACAAACTGTGTTCGCAGGAATTCTTTACAGGGATTGCCTTGTACTTGTTCAGAAGAAATTCCCTAACAAGCCACTTGGGACAGAAGCTGTGGGCTGTAGAGAATTTGTCAAAAGCCAATTCAGAGAAAGTTAATTCTCCAAAACACAAGTTGCTGAATGTTTAATTCACCGAATGACCAATTTGCCCGACTGTCAGACAAATACCGTATGACTGGCCCTCAGCAGTTTGCCACAGCTGTTTCTCTGCTTCCTACCGAAGTGAAGTGTGCTGGTGGATATTTCTATAGTTTGGTCTCATGACCTTTGGGGATGAGAATTTCTCATTGCTGTGATTTCAGGTGTTGGGCAATGCCTTCTGTGGTCCATGGAACAAAATTTCTGACAGTTAGCATATTTTCACTCAGGCCTCTGCCTTCTCACTATCACATAAACCAAGGAGGTGTGGAGTAGCTCCATCAAATGAATATTGAAGTACAGTTCACACTGCAGATAGTTGGTTGTGGGAACCATTTAATACTCCAGATGTGAAAGAATGGCTTGCTCACTCACCACTTTACCCCAGCGCAGGTTTTCTCTACCTTATGGACAGTGTTCTCAGCCTGCCACACGGAAGCAGGCACTCCACACAACTCTAGACAGAAAACCAACCCAATTGTCCCATAGAAATCATAGGATTGGTTTTTTTAATAAATGCAGAAATTGATCCTCTCTGGTCTTAAAACTTGAAACTTACATTTGTCTTATCTGAGTTTCTTTCTCAGGAAAGTGACCCTCAGGCAAGGAACTGAAATTTATTAGGTCACCTCATCTGGACAATGAGATGCCAGACCCCTCATCCATCATGATCACTTCCTTATCCCTCCCTAATTCTTGTTTTCCTGCCTTCCCAGCTGTATAAGCCACCCAATTTTAGTCATTCAGTAAGACAGACAGATTTAAGATACCTCCTTTTCTCCCCGGCTGCAATTAAATACCTTTCTTCCCTGGCAATACTCGTTGATTCAAATATTTTTTTTTTTTTTTTTTTTTGAGAAGGAGTTACTCTGTTGCCCAGGCTGGAGTGCAGTGGCAAAATTGCAGCTCACTGCAACTTCTGCCTCCCAGGTTCAAGCAGTTCCCTGCCTCAGCTTACCAAGTAGCTGGAATTACAGGCATGCACACACCATGCCCAGCTGATTTTTGTATTTTTAGTAGAGATGGGGTTTTGCCATGTTGGCAAGGCTGGTCTTGAACTCCTGATCTCAGATGATCCACCCACTTTGGCCTCCCAAAATGCTAGGATTACAGGCATGAGCTACCACACCTGATGAGAGATTGGTTTCTATGTGGTGAACAGCAGGACCCAGACTGAACCCCTGGCATTTCAGTAACAGACATAGAGTACACAGGTCTGCCTCAGGCATAAGTATGCACAGAGGATGGCAAATCACCCCCCTCGGATCCGACTTGTTGGTCACCAGTATAGAGCTCAGCCTCTGGAATGTGAAAGGCACGCAACACTGACGTCCGACATCCCCATATAAATGCTGCAGCACGACCTCTGCCATGCCACTTTATAATCCTGGACTCCGATCATCCAGTGAGTTGACTTTTGGTGAATTAGTGTTTATCCAAAAAGGGACCTCCCATATTAGCCAAAACCATCTTGCACAAGACCAACAGAGACATGTCTTGGTTGCAAAGGGATAGTGGAGGAGGCTTAAGCAGAGAAGAGAGGAGAAAGCAAGTGGATCAGGTAAGATGGGAAAGGAAAGACACCAACAGCGTGACCCCTGCCTGGGGTCCCCAAAGTGTCAGTGGCAGTTGCCAAAAACCTTGAAAGGCTTGGCATACATGACCTTAGGGAGAAACAGAGTTCTGAATCCAGGGTGGGAGTAGGGTGGAGCAGTCTCCTCCACAGTAGGATTGCAGAAACAGAGAGAAACCGTGGGAATCTTTCAGACAGCCTGGGGAGGAGGGCTCTGGGCTGACACAGGTCAAAGAAGTTGGGTTTAGTCAGGTTCAACCACATCTCCAAAAGGCAGGAAGCTCAGGTGACATCTGGACTGGATGACAAAGGAGAGACCATATTGGCCCACTGGTCATGAACTAAGAGATGTCACATATGTTTACTATTTACATATGTTTGGAGCAAAAAGATGAACAATGAAAGGAACATCCCACTGCTTAGTGAGGCTCTAAAGTTTATGAGATGAAGAGAAACACAACGACAAACATCTGGCCTTGCATTCATCTTCCCTCTCTGGAAAAAATAGTCAACAAGCTTAAAACTTGATTTTATTATATGAAGCAAGGGAATTGCAAGGGGAGTGAGGTAGGCCTGGCATATAGAATGCATTCATTCAACAGATAGTTGTTGGTCTTCAGTGACATGACAGGCAGTAATCTAGATGCTGGGTTTACAGTGACCAAACAGGTCACAACCCCAGCTCTCAAGGAGCTCGTGCTCTGGAGAGATGAGACAACCAAGCAAGAAATTCAGCAGGAAAGCCTCGGATGGTGAGAAGTGCTGGAATGAAGGTGAAAAGAGTGAAGTGACAGAGACTGGGGCTGGGGGCTGCATGTGGCTCCTATCAGCTGGTCAGGACCGGGAGGCCTCCCTGTGAAGGAGACTTGAGTTATTTCCTGAATGACAAGGATCTAGGCATGTGGCAATCTGGGGACAGAGTAACCCAGAGAGAGGGATCAGCAGGGTGAAGGCCCCGAGGCTGGAGCCAGCTGACTGTGTTCAGGGCAGAAAGAAAGCCAGCATGGCTAAGCTTAGTAAATGAGGAGAGGCAGGGACCACATCAAGCAGAGATGGAAGAGGTCAGGGCACACAGAGGAACAACTGTGTGTGCTCTGCTCAGAAGAGTAGAGAGCCATGGAAGGAGGCATATGGAGGGAAACTCCCCCATGTCCCTCAAGGGCTCCTGCTCACTACTGCCACCGTGCCTTGGGCTGCGCGGTGCCACACGGCAGCAGAGATGGACCCCTCTGGGATATTTAGGCATTATTTTTGAGGTTGCTTTATGTTCTGCTCCATGGCTCACTGTCCCCCTCGTATTCCTACAGCAGAGCTGTCCTGCCTCTGCTATAATCTAGCAGAGCCAAAGGAGATTAATTGCTGAGTAGAAAACACAGACTCTCTGCTTCTACAAGGTGTGCGGGGTTTTCCTCCTCCTGTACTTTCTCTGCGTGAGCTTTGCTCACCGGCCCCATCAGCATGAACATTCTGGGGAGATGTGATAAATGAGCCCATTCTCTTTGGAGACACTGTGTTTTCTAATGGGTTAAAGAGCAAAATTTCAAGATGTTATTGCTATAGCTGGCGGCCAGTTCTGCCCCATTTAATCACATCATCTTGAGGGCCAAGAGAGCAGAAGAGTTTGGGGTATCTTTTTGTTATTTGTTTTTCAATTGAAACTCATACAAAGGACCATAGAAAGGAGTTAACAAACATCTAAAGGCAGAGGAGGCAATGGCAACTGCCCTCTGAGCTGCTTCTCCCCTCTACCCCCCATGGACTGGAGTCTGATGCTTGCTGGGAGACCCATGCATTTTTGGTAAGCACCAGCAGGAAGAGGTGTCACAAGCGACAGACCAAATCATCATCTAGGCTGTTGCTCCCAGAGAGGAAGTGGGGACCCAAAGAGCAACGTAGGTGTACCAACGTTCCCCAGGTAAATTGGAGAATGAGGAATTCGTTTATTAGGAAGCACACTTAGCACCATGAAGACTGTCATTGTTATAATTTCCTCATACTTGAGGCTGACACTCGGACATAAGAGAAGATAATCCCGTGGGCAGTGCTTAGGAGCTCACAGATTGTTTACCAAGTAACCATCTGCACCTCTGACAAAAAGGGCTTTTGTGTATATTTAGAGGTCGTGAACTCTGCAGCAATTTATGTTTGGTTTAAATATGCCACTCAGGATTGCCTTGGTATATTTCTGTTACTTTTAATTCATAGCTTTTACATGCATCACGATTAAAAATAATCTTCATTGTCGAAATACATTTTTTTAAATAATTTTGCAATAGCAAGTCTGAAACTCTCTGATTTATAACCCTTTTTCCTACTGAAGCAATTATTTTCATAGTGAAGTAGGTCTATGACATTTTCAAGGGGTTGTTGTAAAGAAGAGTAAAGAATGTGTGAAAGGTACATAGTAGACACTCGATAAATGTTAGTTCTCTTATTTCCGGGTACTCTGACCTTTATGGAGAGTTTGACATTATCCTATAGACACTAAGGACCAGTAGGACTTTAATGAAGCTTCAAGGCTCAGTGGCTAACACTCAAACTTCAGAGCCAGCCAGACTTGGCAGAAAGACATGAATCCCACTCTTTTCAGTTGTGTGACTTTGAGCAAATCACTTCATCTCACCAAACTTCAGTTTACTCATAGATAAAATGGGAGATGTAATTTATATCTGCAGGAGTTTGGTCAAGATGAGGTGTATCAGGAAGCCGTCTATCAAATCTATCATCTGTTGAAGGAAAGGTGTCATTATCTCTCAGGGCCTGGGAAGGAATGGAGAACTCTAACCCAGCATCCTGCCCCCATGAGATGGAAGTTCTGGTGAGCCCTGAATTGTCAGTATTCTCTAGTTCCCTTGAAGGGAGTTCCCCAATTCCAGATCTTTGAGATCCCATCCTGAGCCAAAAGCAAGCTTTCTTTTCTTTTTCAGAAGCAAATGTGTGCACTCGAGATTTACAAAGGAAAATGTGATGCCATCATTTATTGATAGGGTCCCTAGGCATGAGGCCGTAAATGTGATTTATATCCAAGGTTTGGCTGAGAGCCTTGAGGGTAATATACTTCATCATCACAGTCTGGCGATGGCTCCTCCAGAAGAGTTCTATTTTCTCTCAGAACCCAGAAGTCAATACTAGATCTTCAGAGAATTCTGAACTTCCATAGTCTGGCAGGAGGGAGGTGAAAGGTCATGCAGTCCCCTATTACCTGTGTGCACTACAGGAAGGGACTTGCTCGTCTGAGCCTCAATGTCCTCCACTGTGAAGTTACTGCCTCCTCATGCAAATGCCCCCGGGCCAGTGACCATGTGTGCAGCCACAGTAAGTGTTAGAGGAGCGGAAGCAGGTGGCACCTGGACATGGGAAACAGAGGGAAAGGAGGAGGAGGAGAAGCTGTTAATGTTGTTTCAGGACTAATTCCTAACAAAACTCTAAAGGAGGAGACATCTGGTCCTTGGCTCTCAGACCAGCACTACACCGCCCCCCACCCATACCCCAGCTGAGCACCCCCCTCAGCTCTGCCCGTCATGGAAGGGTAGTGGGCTCAGCACACTTCTAGGAGTCACTCACTCTTGTCAGAAGGTGGAGGCATCTCATGAGTGGACTTTGTGTGAGCAGCGCCGTCCCTGGGAGAAGAATTTCAAGATGGCCTTTTTAAGGATGAGGGAGATTCCTCAACTGTCGCCCTTTGCAGATGGGGCCTCTTCGTGACTGGAAAGTTCTTCTGGTTCTCCATTTCAGTCACTCATGAAACGCACTCTGAGTATCCACTGTGTGCCCTAGGGAACCGTGTGCATCAGCCAGCAGGACAGACATTCGGATGAATGGGCACCTGCAGTGTCCTTCTCTCCCTGGGGCTGAGCATGAGTCTCCATGTCGAACAGATCTGAAGGCAAGCCGTGACTCTGCCCACAGGAATGCTAACATCTCAGCCTGTCTCTTGCTGAATGGGACAACATTAAGCTGCATTGCTCAGGGTTTTTGTGAGAATTCTGTGCATTCTAGTTTTATTCTACAACCCTGCTCAACTTCCCATCACCCACTCACATTCACAACTCTAGAGCCCCAAAGTCGGCAGCCCACCTTGAGCCACTGGCCAGGAATTCACAAGGATGAAAGCTAGCATCTCGGTGGTGGCCCATTCCTCCTTGGCCAGCCTCATGCTCTGCTTCCCAGCCTCTTGGGGTGGCCTCAGTCTGTGCTCCTCACATATAATGTATGGCTAACCCCATCCTTCCTCCTCTGCTGGGACTCTCAGGACCTGTTGGGATGGTGTCTGCTCTCAGTGGCTTTGGGCTTCTCCCACAGAAGTCCTGAAGGCTTGTATTTGACCAGGTCTACTATAGCCCTTTGCAAAGAGGAACCAAAAACTAAGAGTAAAAATCTTGTCTCTGAGGGTCTTCCCATTCTGAACCAAGCCTTGGCTGTGGACGCAGCTCCCCTAAAGCATTCAGTTTCCCCCAAACAAACAAGGATAGCAGATCTTGTGTGTGCCCCACAGGATAGCCAGCTACCAGGATAGAGTAATTTCAGGGGCACAGAAAAACTTGCATACCCTGAAATTCCTCCCTTGCTTGCTCACTGGTACCCGAAATTACTTCAGCAGCAAACAACATGCTTTATTCCACAATTAGAAGCAAGCCTTTGACATAGATTTCTCTGGTTGAGAAAACACAATGCTTATGCTTACACCGAAACACGAATAAATGATTCTCGAGGGAGTAGAGGAGTATGTCATCATCTCTAGAGGTAAAGGATTGAGGATATGTGCAATTCTTCTACAGACACACTCAATAGCATAGCCTAGGTTCAGACCCTCAGGACGACTATTTGGTATCACATATTAAAATGTTAATGTGATACCCTTTGACCTAAAAATGCATCATCTAAGTCTCTCACTAGGGAAACTCTTGTGTATAAGCAGAAATGTTCCCTCGATCACAGTTTGTAGCAATAAAAAAAATAAAAACCCACTTTCATGCCCATTCATAGGGACCTGGCTTAAGAACTTGGGTGTTTCTGTACTAGAGACTACTATATAGCTGTTAAAAGAAAGTAGAGTAGGTGAGGTGCAGTGGTTCATGCCTGTAATCTCAGCACTTTGGGAGGCCAAGGCGAGGGAATCACCTGAGGTCAGGAGTTCAAGACTAGCCTGGGCAACGCAGTGAAATCCCGTCCCTACTAAAAATACAAAAAAATTAGCCAGGTGTGATGATGGGTGCCTGTAATCCCAGCTACTCGGGTGGCTGAGACACGAGAATCACTTGAACCTGGGAGGTGGAGGTTGCAGTGAACTGAGATCGAGCCACTGCACTCCAGCCTGGGAGACAGAGCAAAACCTCATCTCAAAAAAGAACAAATAGGCCGGGCGCGGTGGCTCACGCCTGTAATCCCAGCACTTTGGGAGGCCGAGGCGGGTGGATCACGAGGTCAAGAGATCGAGACCATCCTGGTCAACATGGTGAAACCCCGTCTCTACTAAAAATACAAAAATTAGCTGGGCGTGGTGGCACGTGCCTGTAGTCCCAGCTACTCGGGAGGCTGAGGCAGGAGAATT
>PVKV010029486.1:9601-23649 GCA_004027835.1 Alouatta palliata | reverse complement strand
CGAGACCATCCTGGTCAACATGGTGAAACCCCGTCTCTACTAAAAATACAAAAATTAGCTGGGCATGGTGGCACGTGCCTGTAGTCCCAGCTACTTGGGAGGCTGGGGCAGGAGAATTGCTTGAACCCGGGAGGCGGAGGTTGCGGTGAGCCGAGATCACGCCATTGCACTCCAGCCTGGGTAACAAGAGCGAAACTCCATCTCAAAAAAAAAAAAAAAAAAAAAAAAAGAATAGGCATCTGGTGTTTATTTGGAGAACAAAATGACTCTATCATGGATAAACTCTATCATTTTCGCCACAGGCTAGAACTCTGGAGCTATTCAAGAAAAGCCTACAGTAAAAATGTTTGTCTTCAGTGGGAAGTTAAATAATTGATTGGTCAAGTTACTTATTTATTCATTCATTTGTTGACCCACTGATGTGTTAATCATATACTGTATGCTGTACTAAGCATAGTGCTAGATATTGAATATGTAAAGAACAAGGATACACAGCCCTTGCCCTCCAGGAACTCGCAAATTCACATAAAGAATTATAACATAGTGCCATATATGTTACCAGAAAGATGGTGCCCCATGCAGGTGTGATGGAAGTGTACAAGTAGGGGTATATTTGAGGGGCTCGCGAAAAGGTGGGAGGGCCAGAAAAAAATGAGTAATGGTCTACCAGTGACAGATTGCAAACAGAAGATGAAAAAGAGGAGATGGTTGGGTAGACGGTGATTATTGCTCTAAAATTCTACATTCCTCTTGTCTGTATCAGGAATGCTGCCATGAATGGTGGTAAGAACAGTTGTTCAATTAAGCTCTTACTATAATGCCCTGAAACTACAGATACCACTGATGTCTTAGGTTTTTGTCCTCTTTTTATTGACTACAGTAATACCTATAGAAGTACATCAAGATTTATTTACAAGGATATTTACTATCTCATATGGTTTGGATGTGTGCCCCTCTGCCTCCAAATCTCATGTCAAGTTGTAATCTCCAGTGTTGGAGAAGGGAGCTGGTGGGAAGTGATTGGATCATGGGGAAGATTTCCCCTTGCTGTTTTCATGATAGTGAGTGAGTTCTCACAAGGTCTGTTTGTTTGGAAGTGTGTAATACCTCCCCCTTTCTTGCTTCCCCCTGCTCCAGCCATGTAAGACGTACCTGCTTCCCCTTTTGCCATGATTGTAAGTTTCCTGAGGCCTCCCCAGCTATGTTTCCTGCAGATCCTGCAGAACTGGGAGCAAATTAAACCTCTTTTCTTTATAAATTACCCAGTCTCGGGTATTTCTTTGTAGCAGTGTGAAAATGGACTAATACACCATCAAATTATCTCAATGTTTTCAATAGTAAAAATTTGGAAATAATAAAAAAAAATTTTTTTTAAGACGGGGTTTCACCATGTTGGTCAGGCTGGTCTTGAACTCCTGACCTCAGGTGATCTGCCCGCCTTGGCCTCCAAAGTGCTTGGATTACAGGCATGAGCCACCACACCCGGCTGATTAAAGAAATTATTATGCAATTGAATACCTTGCAATCACTTAAATTGTTTTTAAAGAATATATAATTACATGGGGAAATGTACAAAATGTAAATTTTGAAAGGATAAAAAATTGTATGTTTAAAACCAGATTTAAAAATATATAGACAGACCAATTTGCATAGGTAAAAAAAGTAAAATGCAAATAACAGTGGCTTTTTGAATGTTATGAATATTACAGATATTTAAAATTTCCTCTATATGTCTTTGTTTTCCAAACTTGTATCAATAATTATTATTTCTTTAGTAAAATAAAAAAAGTTATTTTACAATGTTATTTTGGACACATTGTGGTTAGCCAGACAATTTTACTGGAAAGTTCCCCAAACTTCTACCCTTAATCCACAAGTTCATAGAGGTAACTCCAGGATCCATGAGTGTACAAAATGACCCTACATCCGAGGCTTTAGCCAGTTGGTCTGTAGGTGGGCATCTGACCAAAGCTAAGCCAATCAGATTATATATTCTGAAAATTTGGAGATTAAAATGATTACCAAACCAAGTGTTCCTTTGAATGGAAGAGATACAAACTTGAGACGTGGAGGGTGACCATTTTTTCTGCCTTATGGACTAAGTAGCAGAGAAAACTAGTTTTCAGGGGGAAAAAAATGTTGCCAATGTGTAGAGAGAAACAGGAGAGGTAGCAGCAAGGAGCTGCCAGATTTTCATGACAGATGTGACCCCACTTTTTATCCTTCCTGAGGCTTTACATTCCATGAGATACCCACATGCCTTGTAAGATTTTTCGTTTTCTCACTTAATCTGAATCATTTTAGCTTTTTTTTTCTTGAAATCAAGAAGTCTATTAATGCAATATCTTTGGGAGCATAGGAGAGAAGCCACACTCACTAAAAGAGCTTCAAATAATACTAACCCATGAGGACAAGGACTGCCTTTCTCAACTCAGCTTTCCATCGCCTAGCCCAATTTCAAGCATAAAGCTGATGCCGTTACAAGCTTGCTGACTGACAGCCTGGAAGAATAAATGATGTATTGCTGTGCCTTTACCCCCTTGCCCTACATTCCTATTTAATAATTAGTAAGAGTTCATCAGGGTAATGAAAAGGACGTATCTGAGCCCCTCTCTGTTCCCTCTTATAGGAAAAGCACTCAATGTAGGTGGCCTGGGAAATGTTATCTTTGATTTAACTCCACTGTAATATGGTTGATGCTCAAATTCACTTGTAATTAAAGGTAAGGTGTAGCTGAAAACCTCTTCTTAATTGCTTAGGAGCAAAGTCTTCATTTGAAAACATCAAAAGTTTCTCATTAAAGAAAAATAATGCAAATTGATGTAGAAAGGTAATCAAATGATTGTTTCTATAATTTATTATTTGTCTGCTCTGGCCTTCAAGAGCAGCCAAAATGTGCACCTTGCTGCCAGACCATTCTCTATGTTAAACATTTTGGTGAGTTAGAAAGATAATGTGCAGAGCACATCAATTGAGTCTTTTCTCCTGAGGCAATGGGAAAAAATATGAATGGTACGTAAATAGGGTGACTTGTAAGCCTTTTGAGTGTTTTTAAAATGATGAAACCTAATCAAATTTCTCGTTTCCAACAACTCCAAAATCTTCCTTTGGAAATAGGAACATATGTTTTGAAGTTGAGAAACCACTTGCATTAGCAGCATGACTGAATGTTGTAACAGTGTGAAGTCTTTAAGAAGTTGTCTGACCTCTAAATTTAATTAAGAGTTTTAAAAGGCTCTGGATATTGCATAATGGACTACCTTCAAACTGCAATGTCAGGCTGTTAATTGGTGGGTTCTGTGCCTAATTTAAAACTCTTCTATCACGCCTATGGCTTATACAATCATGTAACTCTTAAGGGAGAAGTTGATAGGACCAATAGCAAGAAAACAGAAACAGTGTGAGTCACAGCTATCCAAATATTTTAAGTGCACATTTATAACTCTTTGGGAAATAGACTTGTAATTTTCATTCACAGTCTTTATAGGCTGAAAGTTGACATTTATGTTCAATTTCTCTTTAGAATCATGAAGATATTCATTAAGCCTTTGCCACATACCCAGTGCAGTGCTGAGTACTGGAAATATAACAGTGAACAAAAGGGGCAAGCTCTGCTCTCACATGGCCTTCCTGATAAACGTCCTTCAGATTAGGATCAGAAGGATGAATACGATCATACCAAAAAGGAAAGGAAAGCTATTCCAAGCCAGGGGAGAGCATATCAGAAGACCTGAATGAAACAGATTCCTGAGTTACAGTTTTAAACTGTAACTCAAGTTTAAGGGACCTGGTGAAGTACTGCTCCACCCAAAGTTAACTAATTCCCAGAGACTGCCAACAACCTACCTGTGAGCATGCCTTTGATATGCAACCCAACCAATCCTGAGTTCACCTAGCCCTCTGACCTAAACTACATCAGGGCCAGATACAGGACAACTAAGGACCTCTCCCGATAGCCCAGAGCCTACCAAAATATTCAGTATTCCAACTGCCCAATCCTAAATGTACGTACCCTCTTGTGCCTTTTTCCCTGCAAAAACCACAATAAAGGCCGGTGCCATGTTTTCCCCTCACTCCTGCCTCCTGACCACCCTGGCACTTTCCCATGTGGCCTAGCATAGCATGGCATGATCCCTCCTCTTGGGAACTGTGAATAACAAACTATCTTTTCAACATCAGTCATCTCCTGATCTGTTGGCCTCGTCATACCTGAATGAAAACAAAATCCTGGATATATTTTAAAGCAGTACCTAACTCATATGTTCTCACAGAATAATCAAAATTGAAAAAATGTTATCAGGATAAATTGACAAGAGAAATATTAGTAAATACACTACTAAAATGATTTTAAATACAAAACTGCAAAAAGTTTCTTATAGAAATGTCATGCATAAGAAAGAGTGGCACTCATTCATTCAATATACATTTATTGAGCATGCTATGTGCCAGGGACTGAACTAGGTCTTGGATGCAATAGTGAACAAAACAAAGCTGCTTGTGGAGCTTATATTCTAGTGGGAAAGAAAGAAGATAGGTGGAACAAAACTCATAAAGTATACAAATATAAAAACACAGTGAGTGCTAATTCCAGCTACTCAGGAGGCTGAGGCAAGAGAATTGCCTGAATCTAGGAGGTGGAAGTTGCAGCGATCTGAGATCTTGCCACTGCAATCCAGCCTGGGCAACAGAGTGAGACTCCGTCTCAAAAAATAAATAATCAAATAAAAATAAAAAATAAAAAGATGATAATTTTTAAAAGGCCCTAAGATGTGATTGTGTGTGGCTGAGCTAGAAAACGATGGCTCAAACAAGGTGAAGGAGGTGGAGAGGCCTGACCAGATTAGAAAAGTGACAAGGTTAGAGAGGTAAGACTGGTTTTGGGGGAAGGGAAGTTTGTGCTGGGCCTTTTGTTTCATTTTAAGCACGTTGGCTTTCACTGTGAGTGAGATGGAGACTTACTGGATGGTTTCAAGCAGAGAAATGACCTAATCTTAGTGAGGTTTTTGAAGGACAATTTTGGATCCTATATTGAGAATGTAAAATAGCCCTTTGAGACAACTACTGAACTAATCCAGGCAAGAGGTGGTGAGCTCTCAAACTGGAATGGTAGCAGTGCAGAGGGCAAGAAGTGAGCAGAGTTTAGATAATTCTGAATGTTGAGTCAACAGAATTTTGTGACACATTGGATGCAAAATGTGAAAGAGTCAAGAATAATGCCAAGGTTTTAGCTGAACAACTAACTGGAAGGAGGAAGTTGCCATCAACAACGATGAAAACGACTGTGATGAAGAGACAAATATAGAAGTCTGGAGAGGAGAGAGAGGTCCATGTTGGTAATATAAATTAGGAGTTGTCATCATATAGATATTTAAAGTCATGAGCTGGGTTGAGAATGACTGCAAATGGAGAAGATTGCTGGTTCCTCTGCAGAACACTTTCCTCTACCCTGCAACGTCAACTCCTCTTACCTCTTTCATGTCATTGCTCAAATGTCACCTTGGTGCAACCTGTCCCCTCCACCTAACTGCATAATTCTCTTTTTAAAGCCAATATCCTGCTCTTTTTAAAGCCAGTCACTTATCATCTTCTAACGTACTCTATAACTTACTTAGGTTTATTATTTGTTTTCCACTTGCCCATGCTGGAATATAAGCTGCATGAGGGCAGAGATTTGTATTTTTATTTTTGTTCACTGCTGTATTCCAGGCACCTAGAACAGTGACAGCTTATAGTAAATATTTACTGTCGAATTACCCCATTACCATAGGGTGCATTTTCTATGGGCCTCTTAGCAGCCCATCAACTAAGTGTTGACCCTGGTTCTTCCTCTGGTAAACTAGGAAAGAGATATAACAGCTACAGTTAATTGAGTGCTCTCTCTGTGCCAGACACTGTTCTAAGGGCATCACATGAAAGTATATCATTTAATTCTCACAATAACCCTCTGAGATGAGCGCTATCATTTGCCTCATTGTAGGGGAGGAAGCTGAGACACAGAAAGGTTAAGGTTTACGTCCAACGTCACACAGCCTCAGAAAGGCAGAGTCCATATATCAACCCAGAGAGACTGGAACCAGTCTGTGATCTTCCCCACTACTCTCTATACCCCTCAGAAGCATTCAGGGAATAAAACCTTGACGTGACTCTAGATGCTAGAAATCATGACCAGTATTTGCTGAAGGTGCAAACGGCCTCCTTTTGGCGTCATTTCCCTTTCCTCCTTTTCCCTGATGACTTAAATGATTGTTCAGAATATTTCCCATTCATGAAATTTTAAAAGATTAAGTTAGTAAAGATTTATTTCAATATTTTAACATTTCTTTTTTTTTTTTCTCATTGGTAGAAAGAAAAAAACTATCTTCCCCAGCATTCACCTGGAAAACATTCATATGCTTCTGTCAGTAAGTTACTTTCCAAATAAAATTCTTGCTTCAATCATTTTTGTATTAATGAGAAAAACATATTTTTAAGGAAATCTCAATTCTGATATTAATAATAATACTAAATGGAATATGTGTTATAGAGTAACTAATTGAATATATATGCCTTGGAAGTATTTTTTGGCTATGAGAAATAAGTGGTATAATGTGCGCAGCAGAACTTATTTCTTAAAAATGGAAATAGGTTAAATTGGTCTTTCCGGTGCTGGTCGGATATTTTTATTGCTGCACTAGTGAGAGATTTTATATAGTTCTTTCCTTCTGTGTTCATCTTCCATGATGATTAAAAATTCAAATAAGTTTGCCAGAAGGTCTGTTTGGCAGCTGTCGTGCCTATTAAATAGAGTGCATCCTTAGAGCATTTCATTCACTGCTAAAAGGAAAGGATTTTAGAGAAAAATAACCTAAGTTCCTGGCGGGTGAGGAAGTTACGCATGCTTCAAGTGATAGCTGAGATGCAATGGATTCGTTGTGAATACATATCACTGTAATCCTCAAGAACCTCAGGTCTAATTGTAACTTTGTGATTCAAACTTCTTTGGTTGTGGTGAATCTAACTGAGACAGCAGTTGATATGTCTACCTTTCTTTGTGACCTCTTAAATTCTGAATTCAACGAAAGCAGGTTCAAAGTGAAAAACTCCATTACCTCAATACTTGGCCCATGTGAAATATCTGGATATCACAGAGCTAGTTATTGCTTGATTCCTGTTCTTGTTGCCCAGGATGGAGTGCAGTGGTGCAATCTCGGCTCACTGCAACTCCCACCTCCTAGATTCAAGCAATTCTCCTGCCTCAACCTCCCAAGTAGTTGGAACTGGAATTACAGGTGGGTACCACCACACCTACCTAATTGTGTGTGTGTGTGTATGTTTTTATTAGAGACATGGTTTCACCACGTTGGCCAGACTGGTCTTAAACTCCTGACCTCAGACAATGCACCTGCCTTTGCCTTCCAAGGTGCTGAGATTACAGGTGTGAGCCACCACGCCTAGTCTATTGTCATATTTATCAGAGGAATAACAAGTGCTATTCCTTCTGCAGAAGGGCACTATAAGTGTACACAGGAATTGTCGAAATAATGCTGCTACATCTGAGCCCCTCAGGTATAAATAGTGTATAATTACTATTAAGAAAAAGTATAACATTAGTATCATATTTAACTGTTGATTTCAATTATCACAAATGTTGAAGATATTTATATAAGGAAAGTATTTAAGCTGGGGCTGAATTAGCTAGGTTAAGAATTACCTAGAGAGCTTTTTTAAAATGCAGAGTACTGGGAAACATTCTGAAACATTTTCATTCAATTGGCTACAGTGGGGCCTAGGAATCTAGATTTCTAAAAGTACACCAAGCTGATTTTGTGTAATCATGTGTAAGAGCCGAGGTTTGAAGACTTTCATATAGTCCTATCATAGATTCTTAGTCCCTAGCCACTGCTAAGATGGTAAGCAATTTGAGATAGATTGTCTTACATACATTATATCCCCCTCAATGCCCAGCACATAAAGATTTGCTGAGTTTATTTGAAGTGCATTGCTTTGACATGGGAAAGTCATGCCTGGAAATGAACACATTGCCAATAGAAGTCTTCATCTCCTTTGCATAAAGCGATCTGTTAGGTAGGGAGTAAGTCAGTTATCACCCCCCACAATCACCCGGTGGAAGAGAGTTTGGACTTGAGAGTCAGACCTGTGTATAGGAATTGACTCTTGCCCTTGACTACTTATAATACTTAACCTTTTTCATCCTGTTTCTTCATCTGTTAAATGGGTGTAATACCAATCATATAAGATCATTGTAAGGAGTAAGTGACAAAATGTATGTTAGATTCTTGCTACAAATAATGTGCTAAATATATGTAAACTGTCTATAGTATGTCTTTATTTTCTTCTGTGTGGAGCTGAAAATCATGATTCTGTAATGAGAATAGAAGAACAGCCCTGACAACATAGCAAGACCTTGTCTCTATACAATTTTATTTAAAAGTAGCTGGGTGTGCTGGCACATGCTTATAGTCCCAGCTACTTAGAAGGCTGAGGTGGGAAGATTGCTTGAGCCTGGGATGTTGAGGCTGCAGTGAGCTGTGGTCAAACCATTGCATTCCAGTCTCTGATCATGCCATTGCACTCCAATCTGGGTGACAGAGCTGAGAACTTATATCATGATTCAATTACCTCCCACCGGGTCCCTCCCACAACATGTGGGAATTGTGGGAGCTACAGTTCAAGATAAGATTTGGGTGGGGACACAGCCAAAGCATATCATGGCATAACTCCAATTCCTGCCTCTGTCTTCACATGGCCTTCTTCTTTGTGTCTCTTTGTGTCCTCTCCTCTTCTTATAAGGACACCAATTTTTGGATTTGGGGCCATTCTAAATCAGGGATGATTTTTTCTCAAAACTTTAACCAATTACATCTGCAAAGACCCTATTTCCAAAGAAGGTCACAAACCTCAGATTGTGACCTTCTTTGGTAATAGGGTCTTTGCAGATGTAATTGGTTCAACCCACTATACTAACGATTTGTGATACAGATTGCTAAATATCCTCCCACTTTTTTTTCTTAGTAATATGTCAACCTCAATTCTTAGTTAGACTCAGGGCTATCCAAAGTAAAGATGTCATTTCCCAGCCTCACAACTAAAAGTATGATCATGTGACTAAGTTCTGCCCAATAAGATGTAATCAGAAGTATAGTGTGACTCCTTAAAGAGAAGATACATGTTCTTCTACCCTCTTACTCTTTCTTGGTTCCTGGAATGTAGATGTAGTAACTTTACTTAAGCAGCCATTTTGAACTATAACAAATAAGGCACATGTTGAGTGTGGTAGAGCCTGGGTTCCTGACAACTTTAAGAAGTTGCCATGGCTGGGCATGGTGGCTCATGCCTGTAATCCCAGCACTTTGGGAGGCCGAGGTGGGTCTCTTGAGCCCGGGGGTTGGAGACCAGCCTGTGCAGCATGGCAAAACCCCATGTCTAAAAAAGAGAGGAGGAGAGGGGAGGGGAGGGGAGGGGAGTGGAAGGGAGGAGAGGGGAGGTGAGTGGAGAGGAGAGAGGAAAGAAGAGAAGAAGAAAATTAGTGGGGCATGGTGGTGTGTGCCTGCAGTGCCAACTACTCAGGAGGCTGTGGTGGGAGGATCACTTGAGTCTGGGAAGGTCAAGGCTATAGTGAGCTGTGATCACCTCAGGCTGGGTGGCAGAGTGAGATCCTATCTCAAAAAAAAAGCCCCAAAATACCCAAAAACCGAAACTGTGGCTTAGGTGCAGACATGGCCAAGTCCAGGAACCACACCACACACAACCAGTCCCAAAAATGGCACAGAAATGGTATCAAGAAACCCCGATCACAAAGATACGAATCTCTTAAGGGGGTGGACCCCAAGTTCTTGAGGAACATGTGCTTTGCCAAGAAGCACAATAAGAAGGGCCTAAAGAAGATGCAGGCCAACAGTGCCAAGGCCATGAGTGCCCGTGCCGAGGCCATCAAGGCCCTCGTAAAGCCCAAGGAGGTTAAGCCCAAGATCCCAAAGGGTGTCAGCCGCAAGCTCGATCGACTTGCCTGCATTGCCCACCCCAAGCTTGGGAAGCGTGCTCGTGCACGCATTGCCAAGGGGCTCAGGCTCTGCTGGCCAAAGGTCAAGGCCAAGGCCAAGGATCAAACCAAGGCGCAGGCTGCTGCTCCAGCTTCAGTTCCAGATCAGGCTCCCATAGGTGCCCAGGCCCCTACAAAGGCTTCAGAGTAGATATCTCTGTCTGCCAACGTGAAGACAGAAGGACTGGTACGACCGCCCCCCCCCCCCCCCGCCGGGGCTACCATCTGCATGAGGCTAGGGCCCTCCTGTGCTATTTGTACAAATAAACCTGAGGCAGGGAAAAAAAAAAAAAAAAGCTGCCCTATTCTGGGCTGTGTTTTACTGAACTTTTGTGTAACAAAGAAGTAAATTTGTCTTATATAAGTCTTGTTTGTATAAGTCACTGTTATTTAGGACTTTTCTGCCACTCTTCTTCTGGACCTAATCTCAACAAGTAGACTATCTGTCTTCTCTTACAAGAAGGAATTTGGGGTTTAAAACCTCAGAAGAAAACATTAGAATTGAATTGAGCTTTTTTTTTTTTTTAGTGATCATTTTAATAAAAACCTTTGTGGTTCCAAATAATCAGCCCTCCATCTCAGGATCTTATTTTCATCATAACTAGATTAACTTAGTTAATAATTTAGTAAAAGTTTATGTTATAGTTACTGGTTCTGCGTACTTTCTAACTTCCTTGTTATCAGACAAACCAAATAAGATAATTTTCATGCTATGCCTCTAGCTCCCTACTTGGCTGGGCCATGGTATTGTTAAAATCCAGGGACGCCCTTCACAGGGTAGCATTCTCAGGGCATCATTGCAATGTGAATGGTGTCCCTTGGAAGTGTGCAGTACAGTACCTCTGCTGCTAGGCTCCATGCATGATGGGAAAAATTTAAAAAGCAGAAAATGGGTATGATCCTATAAATTTAACCGTGTTTAGTTTTTAAACTGTATGTCAGTGTCACATTCCTGAAAATAATCACTTAGGGCTCAATTGCAGGCAACAAAATTCACTCCACATAGTTTAAGAAGAAAGGAATGACTTACTGGATTAACAGCATGACTTGGGCTGTACTGAGGCAACCAAGAGCCTCCAAATCTCATTCTATAGAAGAAATAGTTTAATTTCTCACACGTACTATATGAACATTGTGGGTTGATTGGCGATTTCAATTTGTACTGTCCTCCTTCCAAATTAAAGGAGCAACCAATTTCTGGTAAATTGCTGTTACCCATAGTAGAAAGAGAGAGATGATGAATTGTGCACTGTTTCTTGAAGCTTGCATCCAGAAGGCACACTTTTGTTCTTATTTCATTGGCTCAAGCAAGTCAGATAGCCAAAATCAATTCCAAGGGGGCAGATGGAACAATCCTCCCCTTTGCCTGGACAATAGAAAACCAGAAATATATTTGATAAAGAGCACTAATGACTTTTTTGCTTACCCAAGCACTGGAAAGACTGGAAGAGGGACATCTACGTTGAGCTTCCATAAAAAGCTCTCAGAACAACACTGCAGAACTGACCCATCGAGGGTGCAGCTGCCTCTGCTAAGACTGGGAAGTTACAGCCATGACAACTGATTCTACCACCACACAGCCTCAGGCTTATTGTTTCTAAAACAATCTCTTTCTTAGGATTTCAAGACACATTATCAACCTCCAAATACCTGCAAGGGTCAGGAGCAGATACTAGAACACTGGCTACCACTGCTACAGAAAAATAAATGGCCTCTGGGGAAAATTGGCAGACCTACGCTCTCCAGTTTACAAGAGCCACTTTCATCTTCCAATTTTTGTGTAATATATCTCCGTGGTAGAAGTGAAGCTACCTATGGAAAGTGAGATGTACGATAGTCTGAAACATGCAGCCTTGAGCTTTCCAGACTTGATTGCTCAGTAAGGCATTTGTACAGGGAGGTTGGAATGGAGGCAGACATACATGTTACTTTTCATACGCTCAGTATTCCTTATCTTTCATACATTATTTCATCCATCTTTTCATTTGTTCTTTCATCTGATACTGAATGAATTCTTACTGTTTCTAGACACAGTACTAGATGGTTGGGTGGGATGCTCAGTGAGGAGCCACATCAGAGAAAGAGACAGAAATATTGACCTGCTTTGAAATTATGTCTAAGAACATTTCCAGATCAAATTTAGCAATCCATGTAACTAAACTTGGAAACAAGTTTGAAATAAAGGTGTGGAAACACATCTTTTTTACACATACCACAGGAAGTTGTTTTTTTTTTTAATCACCCAAAATTAAATAAATCAAAGGTTTACATACCCAGAAGGGAGTGATGGTTGTTGCTGCAGCAAAGTACTTGAGTGGGAGTTGGGAGACAGAAAGCACTTAGCAGATTAGTTCCTTGTAAATGCTAACTGGTACCTTTAGGGTTTTTCCTATTATAAGCAATGAAATACATAAAATTCAGTTTAATTAGCTGTATAAATAGCACCAGGAGAGCAAGTTAATCCTCTTGCTCACCACCAAGATGAGAGTAGTATTCACTTGAGAATGCAAAAATGCTTATAAAATTTTAGAGCCCTATGAACATATCTGCTTTGTTGAATGAAAAAACACAGCTGTCCAAGCACCATTATTCTTCACACTGAGACAGTATTCCTATTCTTCTTCTCATCCCCCACTCACCCCTGTACACCTGCACTGGCATCCCACAGCCTACCAGCAGCTCTGCATTGAATTGTAACATAGTCATGTGAGTTTGTTTTCTTTTGGAGATGGAAAAATTACTGCTGAAAACCTTTTTATCATCCATTTAAACTCTCATTCTCAACTAGTTCCTTTTTTATTAGTACTTAAACCTGATCAAGTCTTTCACTGTAAAAAGTAAATCTTCCTCCCACTCCCATGTTCCCCTTGAGCCCCACCTTACCTCTCCCCATCACAGTCACACTGCTTGATGTGTGCTTGCAGTGATGGCTGTCCGGACCCCCTCACCTCCCTCTCACTCCTCAGCCCACAGTTACATAACTCATTCCCCACCATTCTACTAAAACCATCCTTGGCAAGGTCATCACATTTTCCCTTGGATCCAGTGAACACTTTTCTGTTCTTATTTTTCTTGGCCTCTCAACAGATTTCAAACTGTTGGAATCCTTCTTTCTTTTGGAAACTCTCTCCTTGGCTCTCAAGAATCTATGCCCTCCTGATTTTCTTCCTACCTTTGGTAGTTCATCCTCAGTCCGTTTGGGGATATAATAAAATGCTAAATGAGACTCACCCTGATGTCTCAAATTTAAGCTGAAAACAAATGACATGTACTCCTTTCTTCTTCAAAAGAAAAGCACAACTTGCTAAGAGTGGACAGCTCTTGCTCTGTGTCTTTGCTCACTTAGGGATTCACTGGAAGATTTCTTGAAAGAGAGAGGCTGGCCAAGTATGGAGTGCTGTGGCTTATTTCTGATCACACAGAGGAGGTAAGGGGTGTGCTACTCCACCTGAAGCTAAATGAGAGAGGCAGAAAGTGAAGACTCAGAGAAGTTTAGGGTTGGTATTTTTCCACAAATGAATGCTGGCCTCTTCCTTTTAGTTAGATGATCACTGAAATGCAAAAATTCCTTGGTCCACCTTCAGGCTCTTATTAGAGCCAAACATAAAATTTTGGAGACACTGGCATGGCCTTCAAAGAGTTTAAGAGTCTGTGTGATAAAGACAGAAGCTAGCTGAAAAGGCTCTGTCAGTGGAGTAAGCAGGATGATGGGAGAGAAGATGGGAGCAGCCTGTGTTCCCAGGGTTTAGAATTCTCAGGCTCCACCTGGACCATGTGGAGATATGGTAGTCATCAGGGTTGTTTAAAAATATTCTAGGCCGGGCGCGGTGGCTCACGCCTGTAATCCCAGCACTTTGGGAGGCCGAGGTGGGTGGATCACGAGGTCAAGAGATCGAGACCATCCTGGTCAACATGGTGAAACCCCGTCTCTACTAAAAATACAAAAATTAGCTGGGCATGGTGGCACGTGCCTGTAGTCCCAGCTACTCGGGAGGCTGAGGCAGGAGAA
>PVKV010029485.1:0-23546 GCA_004027835.1 Alouatta palliata | reverse complement strand
TTTTTTTTGAGACGGAGTTTCGCTCTTGTTACCCAGGCTGGAGTGCAATGGCGCGATCTCGGCTCACCGCAACCTCCGCCTCCTGGGTTCAAGCAATTCTCCTGCCTCAGCCTCCCGAGTAGCTGGGACTACAGGCACGTGCAACCATGCCCAGCTAATTTTTGTATTTTTAGTAGAGACGGGGTTTCACCATGTTGACGAGGATGGTCTCAATCTCTTGAATTCGTGATCCACCCGCCTCGGCCTCCCAACATTTACTCATTTTTTAAGATCCTACTCAAATATTACCTCCTCCAAGAAAACTATACCAATATCCCAGACTACCATTTATTTCTACCTTGTTCAGAATCCCTCCTACCCCTCAAGTCCTTTGTTTGGTATTAATCACCACCTCGAGAGAGTCCTAGAGGTTTTGGGCTGCTGAAAGAAAGGGAAGATGTACCTTATTGTGTACCCCTAACCTTGCCTGTAGTTGAGAAGAAGCTACTAGAACCGCTGAGCCAGCTCAGATCATATCACCATCTCCACAGGAACATTAAATTTCCTCCCACAGGTTTGCATGATGGAACATCTGGGAGCTCTTTGATGATGGGAAGTGGGTTTCTCCAATCTCTTCTCTGGACTGAATCATTCCCTGGAAATGGGGCCACGAATTATTGGGGTCTTAGAGCTTGTGCAGTAAACGATTAACCCAAACAAAGTTTTGGCTCTTTACCCCCAGTGTCTGGAAGGTAACATTTAAACCCTTGGAATGCCATGCATTTTAAGAATGTCTTTATATATCTAGAACCTTGGGCCCTGTTAGATAATCTGTACTAACCATAAGATTTACGGTGAGGATCTTGGAAAACATAACATCAGCTTCGCGTCTGGAGGGGCAGGAGACCAAAGTCAGCCACGTGAGTGACTAGCCATATCTACGTGACTGATTCCTCAATAAAAACTCTGGACACGGAGACTCAAGTGAACTTCCCTAGCTGGCAATACCCTGGGCACACTGTCACACATTGTTGCTGGGAGAGATACGTGCTGTCTGCATGACTTCACTGGAGTAGACAAATGGGAAGCTCCATTCCTAGTCTCTCCTAGACTTCTGTATCTTTTCTTTGTTGGTTTTCAAATGCGTTCTTTTGCTCTAATAAACTGTAACCGTGGGTCATGGGTAAATTCACTTGCTGAGTGCTGTGAGTTCATCTAGTGAAACTCTGAACCTGAGGATGGTGTGAGGTACCTTCCAAACTTCCAGAGATCCTACTCAATACATTTCTTTTCTCAATCTAAGGGCGCCATGAGTCAAACAGATATAATCTTCAACAGCCTTAAAATATTTTCCAAAACAACGTAGCAAACTGCCAGTCACGTTGGAAATCGGGTAGCTGGATGGTCCCTGAAGATTGATGATTGTAATGCTGACCAGGCCAGCAATAACTAGTGGAGGTGAGAGGAGACATGGCAGAAGGTGAAGAGCACCATGGCAGTAAAGCTGTTGGTACCCGGTGATCTCCAGGCAAAGAGCCATGTCCCACGGAGCGTGTGCAGGAGGTCAACAAGCAGTTGGAACGGGAGATCCCAGATGGTGATCACATGGAACCCTTAGCGGTGGTATTGGTGTTGGTGAAGGATTTGGGCTCTTGGAAAGGAAACAAATCGTGTTGATGTCCTTGTAATTGACTTTGTCAATGAAAATAAACACTATATTGTTTTGGTAAGAACGAGAGTAGGGAATACCCATGAAAGATAATATGAAAGAAGTTTCCCTGCCCCTGTATCTGAAAACACCACTCCATAAGTAGATGATCCGATTGAAATGTAGGATGAGGAGTGGCAGGAAGGGTAGGTGGCTGAAAAAGCCGCTAGCCGTGCTGCTAGAAGCTCAGAGTGAAGTGGAGGGCGCAGAGAAAGGGATTAAGGTTTCTAACCAGGAGCTGTAGGGGGCAGAGACAGTGAACTTCTGAACCAAAGGAGCTGAGCACCCAGAAGAACTGTGAGGAGCAGACACAGCTTCTGTCAGCCTGGGGAAGGCCAGCAGGCCACGGTGGGATAGGTGCTGCCAGTACAGGCCAGACACCACTGGAAGAATGACCCCTCTCCTTGCAACAGCACTTTAGCGATGCATTCTGGCACTGCGCTGGTGTGGATATCAGCAAGTTGCAGCTCCAAGCAGGTACTACGGTCAGCCAAGAGAAGGTAGGGCTAGTCACAAGTGTTTTGTTTTTCAGGGAGGCAGATCACAGAGGAGAGTCTGGGGGTCCAGCCGGCTTATAGCCTCCCTAGAAGTTCCTTCTGGGAATAATGCCCACTAAGCTGTTTATTCCAGTTCAGCTCCTGCATAAAGAGTCAAAACTCAACAGTATCATGAACCCATAGCCTGCACAGGGCTTGCCTTGTGGCCGTGATGTCTATAACTGCCATTCATGTCGCTGAGAACTGCAGGGAGGAGGGGGTGAGCTTCATGTCCAGAGCTGCAGAGCACCAAACCCAGAATGGCAGAGACGTCTTCCTGCGAAGTCCAGAAAAATCTTAAGTCCTGTTGCATAATAAAGCTCCCCTCAAGCAGCTGCTTTGCACACAATGCCAGGGATTTTACAAATGGGGAAACTGGGTCCCCAAAAGCTCAAATCGCTTCTTGGTTAGTGATAGAGCTGGTCACCTCTAGGCTGCGATGCAATATTTTTTAACTCCACATGGATGCTTCTGACAGCATCAAGACTCCAGTGAGCTCTGGAAGAAAGAAGGAAGGTGCTTTGAGGACAGAAAGGGCAGCTCTGACATTGGTAAGTCAAGAGTCTGAGCTGACATTGGAATCACACAACACACAGCCTTTTGAACCAGTGAAAGAATGAGGCAAATGCAACTGTTTATTACCCCGCGGGATAACAGGTAGCTCTAACAAGACCGAGCCAGGCGAGAGTGGCTGCGATATGACATATATTCCTTTGTCCCTATTCTGATAAGATACCGGGTTAAACCTGCCCTCTCAGCCTGGGCACCATCGGGCAAGGGAACAAACCTCCGTGACATTCAGTACTTGTTCTAGACAAAAGTTACCCAAACGTGCTAATGATCAGGGAACAATTAGGAGCGTTCCTGGAGATCATCTGCTACCTCCTTACTGCCCCAGAGGACCTTTTAACCTTCATCCTGTTTCGCTAGGTGTGCAACTCTCAAACCGTTCATGCTGAAATGAGCAGAAAATGAGACTAAGAGACCTTAGCTTCTGTCCATCCTGGTTTTTCTGCTTTTGGTTCATGGGGTCTGTGGGTACTCTGCCTTGGCTCAGGTTCATTTGTGCAAGCCTATTAAGGTTACAGACTCTTTCCTGCCTTAAAGCTCACCAACAACTGGGGGATGCTGCCACCCGGTGGTGGGAATCGCCTTGCATGAGACTATACCGGTGAGCGTCAAATTGCACTAAAAAGTTAAGACTTCGCAGGAACATCTCTTGCACAGATAGTCTGTGCCAGGCATTTTATATGGATTTTCTTAACATAGTCACATTTTTAAAGATTTGGTTATAAAATTCATTGGTTTACATCATGTCATCTAAACCTTCTTAGGGACCTCAGTTTTAACATATGCAGCCCAATCAATTCCTTCAAGAATACACATCTTTGTGTATTTGTTTTTTTTTGAAGTAGAGCCTACTTGGCAAGCTATTTGGTAAACTGAAAGATACATGCTTGAGTATTTTGGAGTTCAAACCTTAAGGCAGTTTCAAGCATGGGCAGATGAATATTCTTTCACTTTGATCACTGTCAGATCAGTAACCGTTCATCTGCCTCTCTGGAGAAGTTGGCTGGGAGGACTTTACAGATGCCTTTCACACAACCTGTGACTGACATAAAGCTCAGTGCAAAGCTGCTTGTGTATTCAGGCAATGGAAGGGAACCACAAAGGAGAAATGGCAGACATGCTAAGTAAAGCAATATGAGCAGAAGATGCTCAGGGAATCACTGTTTCATTCACACAACCAGCAGAAGCCAAAGGACCA
Organism: Alouatta palliata; assembly: GCA_004027835.1. Taxonomy (NCBI): domain Eukaryota; kingdom Metazoa; phylum Chordata; class Mammalia; order Primates; family Atelidae; genus Alouatta; species Alouatta palliata. The sequence continues at coordinate 19,555 of PVKV010029485.1, read as the reverse complement.
TGTCATACTGGAGCGAGCATAAAAAGTCAACATCAAGACAAAAGTATGCCAAATTGCAAGGTCTCTATTACCGGTGGCCACGGAGGACTCTCGTCTCTCCAACCCATGGCCCTGAAAGGAGGGTGTCAAGACCTTTTATGCCCGTAAACCATCTCCGGGGTGGGGGTGAGGGGTGGGGGTGGGGGTGAGGGGCTTCAGACATTTTGAGGGCCAGTGGACTTTAGACATTCCGTAAATCACCTCTTGGGTGGGGGTGAGCGTGAGGGGCTCCGGACATTCCGATTGTTACTTAAGTGGTTCACAGAAGTCAAGATAAGCGTTAGTTTACACGTTGCCCGGATAGGGTGGAAATTACAGACCTTAGTTGCTTATTACAAGTCGCAGGGGCCAAGATGGCGTGGGTTTGGACTGCTTTGCCTGTCACATCAGGGTTAGAGAGAGCAGTTTCAACAGAAAGTTGAGGTATGCAGTTTTATGGGGCTTTTACCATGTCACACACTACACCAACACTCCTTCTCATTTAAGAACTTACAGGCTCAATCCTAGCACTTTGGGAGGCCGAGGTGGGTGGATCACGAGGTCAAGAGATCGAGACCATCCTGGTCAACATGGTGAAACCCCGTCTCTACTAAAAATACAAAACTTAGCTGGGCATGGTGGCACGTGCCTGTAGTCCCAGCTACTCGGGAGGCTGGGGCAGGAGAATTGCTTGAACTCAGGAGGCGGAGGTTGCGGTGAGCCGAGATCGCGCCATTGCACTCCAGCCTGGGTAACAAGAGCGAAACTCCGTCTCAAAAAAAAAAAAAGAACTTACAGGCTCACAACTATATCCATGGGTTCCACCAGTAGGTCACTGGATTTCATGGCCTCCATATAAAAACTACCCCATTAATAACTGGATTCTGTCACTTAGGAGATCATAAAATCAGACATAGACATTTGATATGGAATGACGGAACTGGCAATCAGTGCCAAGTCAGGGAAACAGAAACTAGGTGTTTCCGAGTTAGGTGTGACAGAAGAGCAAAAGGGGATGGTTGAGGTTGGACCCATGCGACTGGGGAAGCAAAAGGAAAGTTGATATTCCCCAGAGCCCATCACTGGGCTGATGGAGCCCTCGTTCCTGCCTGCCCCAATCTGTGGGAGGCCAGGAGCCTGCACTCCTGTGGAAGCCGCAGGAGCCCTGGCACCTACAGTCAGCAAGGACTGCTCCTGCTGGAGCCAGAGTCCAAGTTTTGAGCTGCCGCTGCTATGCCAACTCCCCTCTTTGAGCAGAATCCAGGAAGCTGCCCTAGCAGGGACCTGCTATTGCCACTTGCTGGAGGTGACTTCAGAAGCAACAGGGGGGAAAAAAAGGATCTCCCTTTCTTCTCAGAAGCAGCAAAGCAGCCCCTGACAGCCAGGAGCTGGCCTGGCACAGCAGGGCCAGGTGCTCTATTAGACATGAAACACTTCACAACGGCGACATCAGACAGGGTTACTCAGGGCCAACGACGGAGCAAGACAAACCCAAGACCACTCCATGATGATGTGTGAACACAGACAAAACATGAGTCTGTTCAAACCGTAAAAACGACCAAACATTCCCACATTCTGGCTAATACTGTAGCTGAAATGTGGGTAAGCTGCTTGCCACATCCAGAGTCCAATTAACAAGAGCGAGGTCTGGTATAAAGTGATTTATTTCCAAAGCTTAGGAGAAGCAGCACAGGCATCCCACCTTTAAATGCACCACTCTGCTTTGGGAACAGAAAGGGAGCACTTTTAAAAAGCAGGGGAGAAACCCAGCAAGGTGGGGAGTCTGCATGTTAGCTTGGGGCCTTACCTACTAGGTGATCAAGCTAGTGACAGCTGGTGTCTTCATGAGCAGGACCAGGCCAACCACTAACCTGGGAAGGAGAGAGTAACAGGCATGTTTTCTGATTATTATCTCTGCAGGCAAACCCCTGGTGGGTGAGAGTTTCCTAGTGGGCATGCTTTGGTTTATAAATCCACTGTTAACTCTCAAGGAGAGTTCCGTCCTGGAGAGCAGAGTTAGACGAGCCTGCCCTGTGGGGAGTGTCTGGTGAAGAAAAGAGAAAATTGTTTGCATTTCTTTTCTTTCTGGAGACAGAATATCAGTCTGTCACCCAGGCTGGAGTGCAGCGGTGCAATCTTGACTCACTGCAACTTCCGCCTCCCAGGTTCAAGTGATTCTCCTGCCTCAGTCTCCCAAGTAGCTGGGATTACAGGTGTGTGCCACCATGCCCAGCTTTTTTTTTTTTTTTAGTAGAGATGGGGCTTCGCCGTGTTCGCCAACTGGTCTCAAACTCCTGACCTCACGTGATCCACCCACCCTGTCCTCCCAAAGTGCTGGGATTACAGATGTGAGCCACTGTGCCTGGCCTTATATTTGTATTTCTAAAGGGTTAAGTAGGAAGTGGAGAACCAGGGGAACAAGAAGAGAAAATAAAATAATTTAAAATAATTAAACTATCTCTTAGAAACGTGGAGGTACTCAGTTACAATATGACTGACGACTGCTTCGTACAGTTTTTTACTTCACCTAGTTTTCCCTCCTTCTAGGTTAGATGTATTAAGATACCCAATGATAGAATTAACCCCAATTCCTGGAAGCATCTAACACCTCTTCCTTAATTAAACTCCCCAAATACACTGAATACAAGCCCAAGTCATATCATAGGTTCTTTCTGTCTTACAGAGGTACCCCACAATCCCCACAGTGTGCAAGCTCCCTCACAAGAAGCAAACCTCACCTTTTTCACTACAGGAGTTCTCAGTGGTCTTTGGCTGAAGCATAGACCATTCCAACTTCCAATCTGCTGCCAGCAAAGGATGTTGGATTCTGACCGTCAATTGGAAAAGATGACCAAAAAGCATGAAAACCCCTCTACGAATGAAAGTAAAGGACAATCTTGAGTTCCTTCAAGGGAAATTCCAGGCACCTAGCTGGTCCTCAGAAATAAATAAGCAACTTGATAAGTAAGAAGCTAATGGTAACTTAAAATAATAGCTAAAGAAGCCAGAATCACATGATGTTTGGAAACTAAAGACAACATTCTAACATACGTCCCTGAGTTGTTTTTCAGAAACCTGAGTCCCCGCCAAATGGATGTAGTGGCACTGAGACCCCAGGTAATGAGGAGCTGAGGGCTGAGCTCTGGCCACCATTCTTTGTCCTAAATTACTTCCTGAGGGACCTGGATAAAGTTATAACCACAGACAGAGCTAATTCTTTTCCATTGACCTCAAAGTTTTCAACACAGCTTCTCTTCCTTAACAAACTGCAAATCGGAATATCTTTGAATCTACCTACGACCTGTAAGCTCCTGCTTCAAGATGTTTCACCCTTTTGGACTAAAACCAATGTGCAATATCCATGCATTGATTTGTTACTTTGCCTGTAACTTCTACCTTCCTGAAATTTACCCCTGCCTTTAAAAAATCCTTACCTGCAACCCATCTGGTTGTCTAACATCCTTTGATGGCAGGATATTGGGAGTTGAAAGTGTCAATGGCCCAACGAAAGACCACCCAGAACACCTGCAGTGGAACGGGTGGGGTTTACTTCTTGCTCTGAGGGAGCTTGCACACTCTGGGCACTGTGGGGTGCCTCTGTAAGGGAGTGTTGGAAAGGACCTGTGAATGGACTTGGGCTTGGGTTAGGTGTTATTGGGGAGAGTTTAAGGAAGAGATGTTAGGTGCTGCCAGGATTTGGGTGTCAGGACTGAAGCATTAGCTCCCCAAACTTCCTTGGGTGGTGCCCTACAAATAAACACCTCCCTTTCTCTTGCTGCAAGCCCGGTGTAGATCTCTGCTCCTACTGCACCAGGTAAGCAGACCTCAATTTGGTTTGATGAACCACCTAATTTCCACTTCACCAGTTTTCTGTAGTATCCGGTAACCTACCGACCAACTCCGTTTCAGTTCTGCATCATTTTGGACTTTGTCAGGCACCACATGAGATGCGTTTGGTTAAAGATGCCCTAACCCAGAAAGAAGAATAAAAAGCTCTATGTTATAATGTTGAATGTCTAAGTCAGAACCCAGCAGCTGGGGTCAGGTGAAAAGGAAACTTGGGTTATAATCAGCTCCGCTTGAACCACGTGGACTGACGGTGTACAAAGGGCGGTTTCCAAGAAAAGCTAGAAGTTCTGTGATTAGAATTAGGGAAAAAGGATCTAAGCAGACAAAATAATGGACTCTCAGTTGTAGTTATTTACATGAAGTGAGTTAAAACCTGCGCGTTTCCTAGGTTCATTCTTTTTTTTTTTTTTTTTTTTTTTTTTTTGAGAGAGAGTCTTGCTCCGTCACCAGGCGCCAGGCTGGAGTGCAATGGCGCAATCTCGGCTCACTGCAACCCCCACCTCCCATGTTCAAGCAATTCTCCTGCCTCAGCCTCGAAAGTAGCCTGGACTACAGGCGCGCGCTACCACGCGCAGCTGATTTTTGTATTTTTTTAGTAGAGACGGGGTTTCACCGTGTTGGCCAGGATGGTCTCAATCTCTTGACCTCGTGATCCACCTGCCTCAGCCTCCCAAAGTGCTGGGATTACAGGTGTGAGCCACCATGCCCAGCCCTAGGTTCATTCTTAATGCTATGGCTAGTGCCAGGGAAAACATTTTTCATGTCCCTTTCTGCTGGGATTGTCACCAACCTCAGCACTGACCCCGGCTGTCACCATCACTCACATCTTCCAGAAACTGATTATGCAGGCTTTGCCCCCTCCAATGTACATGGAAAAGTGGGGTCTGCCTCTATATGTTTATATGTTTTACTTTTGGATATTGATATGACTTATACACACACACACACATATATATATATATATATATATATATATATATATATATATATATTGCTTTGGGGTCTATAATTCAGAATAAGGTAAAGAACTCCAGGATAACCCTGGAAACTTGAGGAACAATGAGGCATTTCTTCCCTAGACATCTCACGACATTAAAATTCCCTCTCAGCTGTCCAGACCAGGCAATTAAAGCCAGGAGTTTGTACTAAATGATGTGTCCAGAGTCTAACAACCTGGATGGTTCTATTTTTGTTCATATTCAAGCAACATGGAAACAAAAGGCATAATAACATTTGCTCATTATCAAATACCATTTATATTCATGGAGACACTCCCTATTTCTTTCTCTAGGACCAAGGGCTACCTGAGGCTTTTAAGGAGCATGGAGTCTGTGAACTAAAAGATGTAAAATCACTCAGGCCTCAAGGCTGTTCTGAATGGTGAGGGTGCCCTGGCCTGCTTTGGAATTCATGAAATCTACTTAAATGGGGTCTCCTCATGTGGAGAAGTGGGTGGAGCCAAACACCACCCTGTCACTCAGAGTGGGTATAAGAAACAGATTTTAGTTTTTTTTTGAGATGGAGTTTCCCTCTTGTTACCCAGGCTGGACTGCAATGGCATGATCTCAGCTCCTGGGTTCAAGCAATTCTCCTGCCTCAGCCTTCCAAGTAGCTGGGACTACAGGTGCGTGCCACCACGCCCAGCTAATTTTTATATTTTTTAGTAGAGATGGCGTTTCACCATGTTGACCAGGATGGTCTTGATCTCTTGACCTCATGATCCACCCGCCTCGGCCTCCCAAAGTTCTGGGATTATAGGAAGAAACAGGTTTTATTGGGGAAACACAAAAGCAAAGGGCCAACATCATGAGGTGTGCAGCACCTTGTTTTTCCTCATTCGTGGAGAAATGCAAGAGGAGGAGACGTTTGAACAAACCATGGCTATGCCCCAGGGGCAAGGGAGCCTGTCATGCAGAGAAGGAAGTCAGTGCTCAGCTGCCATGCAGTGTGAGCTGAGACCCGGGATGCTGGGACTGTGTTGTGGTGGGGGGTGGGATGACAGCTGCTTGGACACAGGGAGCCCTTAGGTCCATGGGAGACTGAGTGCATGCTCAACTTCTCTCACCTGGAAAAGGTGACATTTGGCCCCAGACAGCCCACTTTCAGACAACCTCAGGAGGGCTCCTGGGGTCATCACTAAACAATTGTGCTTGCCTCTCCACAACTTACAGAGCAGATTCATCTCCAGCCCTACCTTAGCAGAACAATTAAAGAATCCATTTATCCTTAGAACAATTAAAGAATCAATTCATCTTGAGGGAGCATGTAAATCTGAATTGAGATTGTGCTGTGCTTTTTGAAAACAATGGCCCAGCCATTATTATTCTCTGCAACTGACGAGAGTTTCCATCCGATTGATGAGTCAAAACCAGTCACTCCTATATTAATGCAAGGAAAAAAAAATGCTCCTTAAAGTGCAGCACATGAAATACACAAAGGGCTGCTGGAATGCTGAAAATGAAAAAGAGCCTGACTCCTTTCTCTAAGTCACACAGCTAATAAGACATTCACGGTCACCTCGGAGCTTTGGATTGGTGAAGCCAGCCCCTGGCTCTGTGTCTACCATTCAAGTAGCTGCCACCATGATCTTAGCTTTAGGATCTAAATGGCCAGGCTTTCCAAAGATGTAAATCATGGTGACGTAGAGCAGGGACCCCTCTTAGGGGCCTACCGGGCACCATCCCCTAACCAAGCATGAAAATAAAGGAAAATCTTGAGTTCCTTCAAGTGAAATGCCAGGCACCTAGCTTGCCCTGAATAGTAAGGAGCAACTTGATTAGCAGGAAGGTCATAGCAGCTTAAAACAACAGCCACCGAAGTTAATCGTGAGATGTCTGGTTCTCCATGGAAACTAAATATTGCGGGTGAGCAGCGACCATTTGGGCCAGTAGCTCAGGGGTACAAGAATTTACCAAGGCAGTCGTAGGTAAAGAAAGGCATAGAAAAATATGTTGCAAGAGAGCGATGGACAAAATCAGCGCGAGAGCAGCTGACTGCAAAGAAACAAAGGCTTTCTGGAAATTTTACAGCACAGTGCTTGGGTTGCAGAGTGCTACGTACGGTCCTCATAACTCCAAGGCAGCAGGAAGCTAACTTGCATTCTTCTGTCGGCCCTGCTGTGATGATACTGTGAACTATATACATTATCTACTCAGAAAGGCCATATGCATTGGGCCATAAAGGCAGAGGTATAGCGTATCTGTGTCCTCTTTCCGTTTATAGGTCCTGAACCAGGAAGAAAGGCAAACCTATAGCTTGTCTGCTTCATCTCTTTGCTTTCCCCTGGTCTTGCCAGCCTGACTCCTTTTCCCTAACTCAGACTCCATAAAAGATAACATCTTAACATATGTCTCTGACTTGCTTTTCAGAAACTCGGACCTCAGATATGGAGGAACCGAGAGGACTGGACTCTTGCGGCTGTGAAAGGAAAATAAAAACTCAGAACCTCAAACTGTGTGTCAAAAGGAAAAAATTAACCTGAAAGCTGAGTTATGCAAGAAGCTGCCATTTCTTTTTGTTTTTTTGTTCCTAAGCAGGTAGCTACAGATAAAAGGTTAAATATCCCCACAGGTAGCTATTCTGTGTTCACCTTATCTTACGTAAAGTGCTAACTTACTGAGCGCCGGACAGATACGTAATTGACTATTCCCCCTCCTGCTCCTTCTGTGTGGATTCAGTAACGTGACCATACCCTCCCTCTTTCCCCTCCAGCCTGCTTTTTCCCTTTAAATATTGAAGCCCTCAAAATCGTCTTTAGAGAAAGGCACAGACTCGTCTCCTGGGCACATCCTTCACCTTGACAAAATAAACTTGTGAATTAATTGAGACCTGTCTCAGATGTTTTTTGGTTTGCACTGCCGTTCTTTCTTCTAAATTTCTTCCTGAGGGGCCTGGAGGAGGTCACCTCCACAAGCCTGATACAATGTTCTTTTCTGCTGACCCCAAATTTTTAAACAAAGCTTCTCTCCTTTAATCAATTACAAATCAGAACATCTCTGAATTCACCTAGGACCTGTGGGCCCCTGCTTTGAGATGTCTTGTCTTTTTAGCTCAAACCAATGTGCAATATCCATGTATTTGAAAGTGAAACAGCAGAGTTCCCTGATCCCCCCACCACAGAATGTACAAAGGTGTGGCTCGCTGTTCAGTTGTCGCACTGCTCAAACCCCTGGGGGAAGGGGTGGCAGAGTGACAGATGCAGCAGCCCAAGTGGGTGTCCATTACAGTGTGCCCTTTTAGCCCTGCCATCCACAGACAGTTTAAGGGTTAACCAGATCCATGGACTCTGCCTTTTTGCATGGGCAGAGGGCCAGTGTAACAGCTTTCTGTATCCTGAGCTCTTTCCCAGTGTCCCAGAAGAATCAGGTCACACACAGGTTTGAAGGATGAATGCGGGGTTTTATAGAGCAGTGGAGGTGGCTCTGAGAGGGATGGATGGATGGATGGAGCTGGGAGGATGGAGTAGAAAGATGATCTTCCCCTAGAGTTTGGCCATTCAGTGGCCAAAGTCCTCTCCGACTGCCCCCAGCTGAACCCCTCTCAGCGTTTAGACATTCCTCCTCTCTTCTCTTTCTCTGCTGTGTCATTCCACCGTTCATCTGCTTGTTTTGTCTCCTCATCTGCTTGTCTGCTTCTGGAGCCTGGGTTTCAGGGCTTATGTGGGTACAGGATGGGAGGCATGGCTGGTCAAAAGGCAACTTTTTGAGCATGAAAACAGAAATGCCTGATCCCACTTAGGACCACAGGTCTGCAGGCTTGAGGTGGGGCCTTTGCTGGGGAACCACCCTCTTCTACCCAAAATTTCCCTGTCTCCTGTCTTTATCAAAAGGAGTTAGCCAGCTTGCTTTAGGCAGACAGTAAAGAAAGGGTCCCTGGAGAACCTCTGCCCTGCCCCACAAGTGCTTACACCAGAAGTTTTGTGCAGATAGGGGAACTTGCACAGGGGGCTTGTCTAAACATGCCTGCAGGGCACTAAGGGCCCACATGCATTCTGTGGGAGTGGGGGTGGAGCCACCAGGAATTTGTGCCTTATGTAAATAGGGTACCCAGTCCCATCAGCTTATAAATAAAAAGCCCTTGTGTTCAACTGTGAAGGGGGCAACCGACAACCTGCTTTCCTTTTGCTTAATAAATTCTCCTCTCACTCTATAGTGTCCACATGCCTAATTTTTCCTGGTTGTGAGACAAAAACCTGGACCTAGCCAAGCTAAAGCAGGAAAAATCCTGTATTATATTGATTTATGACTTTGGCTGGAACGTCTGCCTCCTGACTTAAAAATCCCTTACCTGTAAACCATAGGAGAGTTTGGATGCTAAGCCTGAGCTTCCCGATCCTTCTGGCTTTGCACTCTGTAGTAAACGCTCTACTGTGTCTTGCTGCAATCCCGGTGTCAGTGTTGAGCTTTGCTGCAGTAGGTGCGTGGAAGCAAGCTCGGTTTGCTAACGATGGAAAGGAATGTAGAGCACAAAAATAATCAAACGTGCCCTTGCTTTATGTTGAAACTGAAGAAAATTAGCAATTTCCTTTTAAAAGTATTGCTTTGCTGCCCGGTTGTAAACTCTTGTTAGTACAAATACTATGTCTCATCAAATGGGGTGAAGTCACTTTCATACATTCATCAGCCATTTGTATTTCCTTTGTGAATGATGTGTTTCTCTCTTTGGCTGTCATTTTTCACTTGGAGTTGTTTTTTTTTTTTTTTTTTTTTTTTTGAGTCATTGTAGTTCCTCGTCACTTGGAGTTTTGAAAAGCAAATTATAAGCATTCCTTAAATATTAAAGCCACTGGTCATTTATTTGTGATACAGTTTGCAAGGATTTTTTCCCCTGGTTTGCTATTTGTCAATTTTTCTATTTGACATACAGAACTTTTACAAACTTTCAGTCAGATCTGTCAATCTGTTCTTATAATTTCTACCTTTGTTTTATGATTAGAAAGTCTTGAATTTACACATCTTGAAAAAAGGATATGTAAATAATTACCTATATTTTCGGTTGAAGGGAGTTTTTTAAGCATTTAAATCTACCTGGAAACTATGTTTTCAAATAGTTACCTAATTATTCCAAATCTATTTATTAACTAGTCCATTCCAAATCTATTTATTAATTAGTCCATTCTTTCCCTCTAACATAAACTTTTCTCATCTAATGAATTATTGTGTATACCTGCGTCTGATTTAGGATTGCTGTGTTTTGCCAGTCAGTCTACCCCTGATCACACAATTTTCATACTGTAACTTGAAAATGCTACATTATCTGATAGCACACATTATCTTACCCGTCTTTTTTGTTTTCAGAATGTTTGCAATTATTCTTGTGTTAGTCTGTTCTCACGCTGCTAACAAAGATATACCTGAGACTGGGTAATTTATAAAGAAAAGAAATTTGAAGTACTCACATTTTCACATGGCTGGAGAAGCCTCACAATCATGGTAGAAGACAGAGGAAGAGCAAAATCACGTCTTACATGGCAGCAGGCAGAGATAAGAGTGCATGTACAGGGAACTTGCGTTTATAAAACCATCAGATTTCATGAGACGTAATCACTGTCAGGAGGAGAACACAGGAAAAACCCGCCCCCGTGATTCAATTACCTCCAACCAGGTCCCTCCCATGACACTTGGGGATTATTACAATTCAAGCTGAGATTTGGGAGGGAACACAGAGCCAAGCCATATTAATTCTTATGCATAAATAAATATTCTGTATTAACTTTTCATTTTTATTTTAATTTTTTTTTTAGAGACAGAGTCCCACTCTGTCACCCAGGCTGTAGTGTAGCGGCATGAACTAGGCTTATACAGCCTCAACCTCCCAGGCTCAAGAAATCCTACCACCTTAGCTTCCTGAGTAGCTGGAACTCAGGAAGACTAAGAAACTGAACAGGTGCAGCACCACACTTAATTTTTTTTTTTTTTTTTTTTTTTTTGATAGAGGCAAGATCTCACTCTGTACCCCAGGCTGTCCTCAAACTCCTGGATTCAAGCAATCCTCCCTCCTTGGCCTCCTAAAGTGCTGGAATTGTAGGTATCAGCCACTGCACCCAACTATATTATGCTTTTTCAGGGTATAAGAGTTTTTTCCCTTTTTCTGTGTCATCTCTGATTTCTTTGAGCAGTGTTTTGTAGTTCTTGTAGAGATCTTCTACTTCCCTGGTTAGCTGTATTTCTAGGTATTTATTCTTTTTGTGTCAACTGTGAATGAGATTGCATTCCTGGATTTGCTACTCAGCTTGACTGTTGTTGGTGCATAAGAATGTTAGTAATTTTTGTATCCTGAGACTATGCTGAACTTCTTTATCACCTTAAGGAGCTTTTGAAGTGAGACTATGGGAGTTTTTAGATATAGGATCATGTCATCTGCAAACAGGGATAGTTTGACTTCCTCCCTTCTTACTTGGATGCCTTTGTTTCTTTCTCTTGCCTGATTGCCCTGGCCAGGACTTCCAATACAATGTTGAATAGGAGTGGTGCCAGAGGGCAGCCTCGTCTTGTGCCAGTTTTCACAAAGAATGCTTGCAACTTTTGCACATTTAGTATGATGCTGGCTGTGGGTTTGTCATAGATGGCTCTTATTAGGTATTTTCCTTCAATATTTAGTTTACTGAGAGTTTTTAACATGAAAGATGTTGAATTTTATTGAAAGTCTTTTCTGCATCTCTTAAGATCATCACGTGGTTTCTTTTGTCTTTAGTTCTGTTTATGTAATGAATCATATTTACTGATTTGCATATGTTGAGCCAACCTTGCATCCCAGGGGTAAAACCTACTTGATCATGGTGGGTAAGCTTTCCGACGTGCTGCTTGATTCAGTTCGCAAGTATTTTATTGAGGATTTTTGCATTGATATTCATCTAGGAAACTGACCTAAAGTTTTATTTTTTTGTTGTGTCTCTGCCATGTTTTGGTATCAGGATGGTGTTGACCTCATAGAATGAATTAGGAAGGAGTCCCTCCTCCTCAATTTCTTGGAATATTTTTAGCAGAAATGCTACCAGCTCATCTTTGTACATCTGGTAGAATTCAGCTGTGAATCCGTCTGGTCCTTGGCTTTTTTTGGTTAGTAGGCTATTTATTGCTGACTCAATTTCAGAGCTCATTATTGGTCACTTAGGGAATTAATTTTTTCCTGGTTCAGTCTTGGGAGGATGTATGTGTCCAGGAATTTATCTATTTTGTCTAGATTTTCTAGTTTATGTGCACAGAGGTGTTCATAATATTCTCTGATCTGTATTTCTGGTGGGTCAGGGTAATATCCCCCTTATCATTTCTCATACACTTATTTGCATATTCTCTCTTTTCTTCTTTATTAGTCTATTAATTTTTTCAAAAACCAGCTCCTGGATTTGTTGATTACATAAATAGAAAAGTATTCCAAGGCCATGAATAGGAAGAATCAATATCATTGAAAAGGCCATACTGCCTAAAGCAATTTAGAGATTCAATTCTATTCCTCTTAAACTACCAACAACATTCTTCACAAAGCTAGAAAAAAAACATTTTAAAATTTATATAGAACCAAAAAAGAGCCTAAATAGCCAAGGCAATTCTAAGCCAAAAGAACAAACCTGGAGGCATCATGCTACCCAACTTCAAACTATACTACAGGGCTACAGTAACCAAAACAGCATGGTACTGGTACAAAAACAGACATATACACCAATGAAACAGAATAGAGAACCCAGAAGTAAGGCCACACACATGCAACTATCTGGTCTTCTACAAACCTGACAAAAACAAGCAATGAGGAAAGGAGTCCCCATTCAATAAATAGTTCTGAGAGAACCAGCTAGCCATATGCAGATTGAAACTGGACCCCTTCACTACAACCATATACAAAAATCAATTTAAGATGGATTAAATACTTAAATGTAAAACCCAAAACTATAAAAACCTGTATTAGTCTGTTTTCATGTTGCTAATAAAGACATACTCAAGACTGGGTAATTTTTTAAAGAAAAAGAGGTTTAATGAACTCACAGTTTCCATGGCTCAGGAGACCTCACAATCATGGTTGAAGGTGAAAGAGGAGCAAAAGCACGTCTTACATGGTGGCAGGTAAGAGAGCATATGGGGGGGGGCTGCCCTTTATAACACCGTCAGATCTCATGAGACTTATTCACTATCAGGAGAACAGGATGGGTGGAACTGCCCCCACCATGCAATTACCTCTACCTGGTCCCTCCCATGACACATGAAAATTGTGGGAACTACAGTTTAAGACGAGATTTGGGTGGGAGCACAAAGCCTAACCATATCAAAACCCTAGAAGACAACCTAGCTAATACCATTCTAGACATAGGAACAGGCAAAGACTTCATGACAAAGACACCAAAAGCAATTGCAACAAAAGCAAAAATGGACAAATAGGATCTAATTAAACTAAGGAGCTTCTGCACAGCACAGGAAATTATCAACAACGTGAACAGCCAATCTTGAGAATAGCAGAAAATTTTTGCAAACTATGCATCTAACAAAAGTCTAATATCCAGCATCTATAAGAAACTTAAACAAATTTACAAAAAAACCCCAACTCCATTAAGAAGTGGGAAAAGGACATAAACAGGCCCTTTTAGAAAGAAGACATACATGTGGCCAACAGTCTTATGAAAAAAAGCTCAACATCACTGATGATTACAGAAATGCAAATCAAAACCATAAGGTGACGTCATCTTACACCAGTCAGAATGGTTAATATTGAAAAGTGAAAAAATAACAGATGTTAGCAAGGTTGTGAAGAAAAAGGAGTGCTTATACTCTGGTGGTGGGAGTGTAAATTAGTTCAACCATTGTGGAAGACAGTGTGGTGATTCCTCAAAGACCTATAAGCAGAAACATTATTTGATCCAGCAATTCCATTACTGAGTATATACCCAAAGGTATATAAATTGTTTTGTTATAAAGACACATGTATGTGTATATTCATTTCAGCACTATTCACCATAACAAAAACATGGGATCAACAATCTCAGTGCCCATCAATGGCAGACTGGATAAAGAAAATGTTGTACATACACACCATGGAATACTATGCAGCCATAAAAAAGAAAATAACAAGTTCATGTCATTGGCAGGAACATGGATGGAGCTGAAGGTCATTATCCTTAGCAAACTAATGCAGGAACAGAAAACCAAATACTGCGTGTCCTCACTTACAAGTGGGAGCTAAATGATGAGAACACATGGACACATAGAGGAGAACACCACACTAGGGCTTATTAGAGGGTGAAGGGTCGGAAGGGAGAGGATCAGGAAAAATAACTAATGGGTATTAGGCTTAATATCTGGGTGAGGAAATAATCTGTACAACAATCTCTCATGACACAAGTTTACCTATATAACAATCCTGCACATGTACCCCTGAACTTAAAAGTTAAATTTAAAAATTGAGTAAATAAATTTTTGAAAAGAGCTTTCTATTTTTCTTCCCTGTCTAGATCTTTGGCCCACTCTTTCTATTGAGTTTGTGGTCTTCTTCTTGATTTCTAGTTCTTCATATTTGTCTCTTTCATTTCCCCCTTTTTTTCTCTCTCTAAGCATTTCTATCAAATTTCCATATGCTGCTCTGTCTCTCATATTATGAAACAAAGGCAGTCTCTTTGGATTTTCTTCTGGCTACTGCTCAAACACTGCAAAGCTTTAAAGTGAAACTCCCATAAAACACTGTCTCCCTTTCACACTGCCTCATTTCACTGGGCTCACTACACTGGAGTCTTTGCCTCCAATATTTCACACAAATTACTTTTGTTAAGTCACCGACGACTTGACCTTGCCAGATCCAAAGTTCGGTTACCAGTTTTCTTGCTGGCTTTCTGGGTTCAATGAGGTTCTCCCAAATTCGTGTCTTCCTAGAACCTGGGAATGTGACCTTAAATGAAAAAGGATTTTTGCAGATGTAATTAAAGTAAGGATCTCAAAACAATGTCATCCTGCATTAGAGGACCCTAAATGCAATGGCAAGTCCTTATAAGAGAAAAGAGAGGGACCCAGAAGCCACCATGTGAAATGGAGTTGGAGATTGGGTGGGGTGTCATGGAACCTAGTCATGTATCCTAGCCTGGAGCCACCAGAATCCAGGAGAAAGGCATGGGATGAGCTCTCCCTCAGAGCCTCTACAAGGAGTCAACCCTCCCAACACCTTGACTTTAGAATTATGGTTTCCAGAGCTGTGAGAGGAAACAAACATTTTGTTTTAAGCTTCCCAGTTTGTGGTCATTTGTTACAGCAATTCTAGGACACCAGCACCAGGTCTCGGCAGCATTTGACACCAAGGCTCCCTCCTCACTCCTGAAAAGGCATCTTCTGGTGGCTTGTGGGCCACCACACTCTGGGGGGTTCCTTCTGTCTCTCTAGCTGCTCCCTCTCACTTTCTGCTTGACTTTCTTCTCTTCTCAACCTCTATAAGTTGGAGGCCGATGGGATTTCGACCTGCTTTTCTGTCTTTATTTCTTTGGTGACCTATCTAGGCCAAGTGTTTTTATTTCACATTCAATCTATGCATTTATGGAATCTCTAAGTTTTCTCTCCAGCCTAATCTACACTCTGAATTCCAGACTCCTATGGCTGTTGAATTGCTCTCTGCAGGATATCTAACAAAGATCTGCCCCCACTCCTATCCCCAGACTCTCCTTCCCACAGTCAGGCTCACCTCAGTAAATGAGACTACCTTTCACCTGGTAGTTCAAATTCACAAAGTTGTCCTTGGCTCCTTTCTTTCTTTTGTGCCTCATATTCAACCTGAGAGCCTGTCCCACGTCCCTCCCCACTCCAGCTGGTTGAGTCCATTGTCGTGTCTGCCTGGATATTGCAGCTCCTCACTCCTTGCATCCACTCCTACCCCTGCAGTCTACCACCCATAAAGCAGCCGGAGGGACCCTTTGAAATAGAAATCAACACAGATTTGAAGATTTATAGAAGCCCTACTTGTAATCGTCAAAATTGGAAACAAACCAAATGTCTTTCAGTGTATGGATATCTAAATAAACCGTGACACATCCATAGCATAAAATACTACTCAAAAATAAAAGGAAAGAGGATATATTATGCTCAGCGAAGAGAGATGATCTCAATAGGTCACATGTTGTGTGATTCCGTCTATGTGACATCTTCAAAGTGACAAAGGTATACAGATGGAGAACATATCAGTTGTTTACAGGCACCAGGGGTGGCTTCAGGGAGGGCAGCGCATGTGATTGATTATGAAGGACTTGCATGGAAGAGGTCTCTGTAGTGATGGACTGTTCCATGTCTCGGTGATGGAGGCTGTATACAGACTCACCACGGCCTGAAAGCTCTCTGTCAGCTGGCTCCTGGCTACCTTGAACTTCATTTTTTACTACTATACTCTTTACTCGCTGCCACACCAATTCTTATCTCCATGCTGTTCCTCAAACATACCCTTATATTCCACTCCAGACCTTTGCGATTGCTCTTCCTTCTAGCTGAAATGTTCCCCGCTCAAACAGAATCTCATCAGTGAGATCTTCCTTGCTACCCAATCTCAATAATACCTGTTCTGACTCCATCTCATTCATTATGCCCACACCTTTGCCTTCATAGCACTGATCACTACCTGATATTACACATATTTGCTAGTTTATCCGTTTATTGTGTGGCTGTTCCATAAGATGTAAGTTTCACGAAGGCAGGAACTTCGTGTTTATGCCATTATCTCTCCAGTGCTAGGCAGGGTCCAGGGCAACGTACACACTCAACAAATGATTATTGAATAACTATTTAATTAATTAAGATGACTATTCTTTTTTGATATGAATTGCAATGTGAGTTTTTCCTCAGTTTACCTTTTGTGTTTTGGTTCTGTTTAAACAGCATATATGTGTGTGTTTCTGGGCATGTTTTACAACGCAACAAATTTAGATTGTATGTAGTTAGATTTATTAACTTTTTATATGATATTATATGTCAAAGGACTTCCTGCAGGTCAAGATTATTATTTTCAAAGATTTTCCTCTAGTATTTAAATGTCTTTCTCTGTGATGTTTATAATTTTATCTTCCTGGGAGTTATTTTAGCATAAAGTATGAAGCAGAGATTCACCTTTTTGGATAAAGGTCATACTGTTTCATTTTCCTTTTTGTTCACATGGTATATCTTTACCAACCCTCCTTCAAATTTGCTGGATAACTTTGTTTTAATTGTTTTCCTGTATACAGCATCTTGTATATGCTGCATAAAACATAAAATTGGGTTTTGCTTTGTGATCCAACATTTTCTTTTCTGATAGATGAATACGGCCCATTTTTTCTTATCTATATGTCCGATATGGCTGACGTCAGATCTTTTATCCTATTTTTATAGCTTATATCTCTGCTTCAGACTCTTGCTTTGTAAAGGCAATTACTTAATTATTTTTTTAATTGATAACGACATATTTGGTTATAATTTTCATCTGACCCCTGCCAACGTTTTTGGGGTTTTCTCATCTTTAATGTGTTTTTGTGTGTGTGTGTGTTATTTTGTTTTGTCGTATTTTTGTACCGACCAAGGTTTCTCAGCCTGGCACTGATGACATTCTGGGTCGTTGACTTCTTCATCACGAAACACCTCCTCCTCCCCAGTTGTGACAACTAAAAATGCCTCCAGACATTGTCAAATGTCCTCTGAGGGCCAAAGTCATTCATAGTTGAAACCGCTGATAGAGATCATGCGCTCCCGCCTTTTGGTCCCTCGTGTCTGCAAGACGTGAATTCTTCCTGCCTGGGGAAGAGCACACACCCCGGTGAAGCAGGAATTTTTCCTATGGCACAGGGAAGGGGAATAAATAAATTCCTGTAAACTTTACTGCTCCCCAGCCCACTGGGCTTGGCAGCTGTTCAGAAACTCGCAGTCTCTCTTCTCCATCTGCCTTGCTAACAGCAGCCACGGTGATCGGAAAAACTATGCTTGGCCATGTGCTTGCCTACCTAAAACCTGTCAAAGGATGAAGCTCAGGCTCCCTCTATGGGATTCGTCTTACATTACGATAATCTCTGTATTTCAATGAAGCTCTTTCACTGGCCCTTGCATCCTCTCTGTCTTTACACAAACCTATTCCCATTTACCTTCTCTTCCTGTGGTCCAGTTGGCCAAAGTCCTTCCCTCCCCTGAGTGCTCAAGACCACGTGAAACTCGGTGCCTTTGCTCATGCTGCCTTCCATCACCTGCTGTCTTCCTTCCCCACTGGCTTGCTTTCTTCACCTCTTTTTTTTTTAAACAGGGTCTCTTGCTGGTCTGTCAGGTTGAATGCAGTGGCATGATTGCAGCTCACTGCAGCCTCTATCTCCCGGGCTCAAGCAATCCTCCCAACTCAGCCTTCCAAGTAGCTGTGACTGCAGGTACACATCACTACACCCAACTAATTTTCTATTATTTTGTAGAGATGGGGTCTCACTATGTTGCCCAGGCTGGTCTCAAACTCCTGCACACAAGTGATCCTCCTGCCTTGGCCTCCCAAAGTGCTGGGATTGCAGGCATGAATCAGTGTGCCAAGCAGAATTACCTCTGCTAACAAGCCTCTCACTCAGTTGGCCATACTCTACCTTGAGCTACCACCACTATCATAATTCATGCTTAATAAGTGGATGGATGTATGAATCAGCAAATGGATACGTGAATAAATGATACAGTTTTCTTATTGATTTCATTCTGGTCAGTAGTTTGGCTTATTGGAAAATGAATGAATGAATGCATATATGATATCACTTCCAAGTTACGTCATAATCAGCATAACGAGAGAAGGCTGGAAAAATAACTCCTTGCATTTAATAGTCCTGAATAACTATTATGGCTAACGTTCATTAACTGTTTACTACATGCCAGATGTATTAGTGATATTTTCCTGCGTAACAAATTATCTCAAAATGTTTTGGGACTTCACAACTGCAAACATGGCTTATCACCATTTCAATGGATCAGGAATTCAAGAGAGATTTAGCTGGGTGATTCTAGCTCAGTGTCTCTCTGAAATTATAGTCCAGATGTTGGTTGGGGCTGAGGAGGTTGAACTAGGTGGTTTTCAACAGCTCGAAGAACTAAATGGTTCTCGACCCAGTCGGGAACACTCATGACACTCTGTGATATGTTGACTGGCCTGAAATTCCCACGACCTGAGGTCTTGCAGAGACCCACGCTTCGCCCTGCTGAGGAGCGGCTTCCCGAGTGGAGACCGTGGCTTGTGCCCGCCCAATCCTTGAGCCGTAAAGTTGTCTTTATGGATGTTTCTCTACTGTCCTCTTGTGGTCTTTTCTCATATTGCTGCAGTTCTTCAAAAAGCTGAAACTCAAGTATTTCCAGGAAAAAAGCTAATTACCATGCTCAGCACAGTACTTTGAACAGTGTTTACTAGGAACAGTAGGAGATACACATTAATGGAATTTGCCTTTGGAGGGTTTAGTCTTACTAGCAGTGAGATACAGAGCCCTAGAAGTGTCTGATATTATGCGGCAGTGTGTGTGTGGTGTGGTTCACACCTAGGTCAGAGTCTAACACTGCTCCCTACACATATCACCTTCACTACCACCACCACCATCATCACCACCACCATCACAACCACTGCTGTCACCACCATCATCACCAACATAATCACCACTATCACCATCATGTCATCACCACCACCATAACACCATTACCACCACCACCATTACTACCATCACCACCATTCCTACCACCACCATTACTACCATCACCACCAT